>CAJHNH020001817.1:10000-15000 GCA_905116865.2 Candidula unifasciata | reverse complement strand
GAACTTATATAGTTTCTGTGTCCACATATTTATAGAACTTATATAGTTTCTGTATTCAAATATCTATTGAACTTATATAGTTTCTGTGTCCAAATATTTATAGAACTTATATAGTTTCTGTATTCAAATATCTATTGAACTTATATAGTTTCTGTGTCCAAATATTTATGGAACTTATATAGTTTCTGTGTCCAAATATTTATAGAAGTTATATAGTTTCTGTGTCCAAATATTTATAGAACTTATATAGTTTCTATGTGTCCAAATATTTATAGAACTTTTATAGTTTCTGTGTCCAAATATTTATAGAACTTATATAGTTTCTGTGTCCAAATATTTATAGAACTTATATAGTTTCTGTGTTCACATATTTATAGAACTTATATAGTTTCTGTATTCAAATATCTATTGAACTTATATAGTTTCTGTGTCTAAATATTTATAGAACTTATATAGTTTCTGTATTCAAATATCTATTGAACTTATATAGTTTCTGTGTTCACATATTTATAGAACTTATATAGTTTCTGTATTCAAATATCTATTGAACTTATATAGTTTCTGTGTCTAAATATTTATAGAACTAAGTTTTTGTGTTCAAATATTCAGGGAACATACACATCAGTATTTGACTTACTGACTGACTGACTTTCTACTCCACCAGAACATCACACAAGCGATAAACACCCGATGACACAAAGTGCCACCATGCGGATGAGGATCGCCGTGGAGAGGTCCCAGAAACCGCGTTCAGACATTTGGCTATATTTATGGCCTGCCTATATTGCGGCCCCCGGCAAAAGCCAGGGTGGAGCTTCAAATAAAAAAATTCATCCTGAAAAGGACGATGGAAAATACGTATACTACATCAGTATTTTCTGTGCCCGCATATTTATAGAACTTATATAGTTTCTGTGTCCACATATTTATAGAACATATATAGTTTCTGTGTTCAAATATTTATAGAACATATACATCGGTATTTTCTGTGTCCACATATTTATAGAACTTATATAGTTTTTGTGTTCAAATATTTATAGAACATATACATCGGTATTTTCTGTGTCCACATATTTATAGAACTTATATAGTTTCTGTGTTCAAATATTTATAGAACATATACATCGGTATTTTCTGTGTCCACATATTTATAGAACTTATATAGTTTCTGTTTTCAAGTATTTATAGACGTTCAGCAGTAGTTTTTTGTCCACATATTTATTCAACGTATATATTTATGTGTTAAAATATTTGTAGAACATACTCAGCAGTATTTCCTGTGTTCAAATATTTATAGAATTTAAAAAAATTTTTTTTTCTGTTTTTTAAATATCTATAGAATTTATATAGCAATATTTTCTGTGTTCAAATATTTATAGAACTCATACAGCAATATTTTGAGTGTTCAAATATTTATAGAACATAGATTGCAATATTTTATGAGCTCAGATATTTATAGAACTTTTACAGCAATATTTTATGTGTTTAAATATTTTTCAAAACCTATATAGCAGTATTTTAGGTGTTCAAATATCTAATGAACTTATGTAACATTTGTTTGTTGTTCAAATATTAATAGAACTTTTTTGTAACAAATTTTTGTGTTTAGATATTTATAGAACTTATATAGCAACATTTTTGTGTTCAGATAATTATAGAGCTTATATAGCAATATTTTTGTATTCAGATATTTATAGAACTTATATAGCAATATTTTTGTGTTTCAGATATTTGTAGAACTTATATAGCAATATTTCCTGTGTTTAAATAATTGATACAGTTTATATAAAAGTTTTTTTCGTGTTCAAATAATTATATAATATATTTAGCAAAATTTTTGTTTAAATAATTAGACACACACACACACACACACACACACACACACACACACACACACACACACACACCCAGCAAACCGCTTCAACACAACCGCCCCCACATGAAACGCAATATTCATGGTTTTTTTTAAAGCCCCACCCTGGCTGTTATCAGAGACCCTAGTATAACCTAGAGACTAAACGGGGTTTCAGGGATTTGTGCCTAGGGGATTTGTGTCCGTATGGGGGCCCTTTGTCTGCCCCCTCCCCCCCCCCCCCCCTTCGAAATTTGATCGACAGGAGTGTGAAAACTATACAGGAATTATGATGCTGCTAGTTCCTGTGAAATTTTAAGTAGGAGTTATTTGGATGCTACAGAAAAAAAAAAGTTAAGAGATGAATAGGCAGGTTTTCGGCAAAACAGATCCTGTACTGAATATATAGCCACATTACGTAAAATAATAGACCAAAGCATTGAATTGAATTCACTGCTGTACATTAGTTTATAGACTATTTAAAACAAGTTTTTGACAGCATTGATAGGGAATATGTCTTGAAATTATTGGTGTGCTATGGGATCCCACAGAACATTATTAACTTAGTAAAAGTAACATTTAAAGACAAGAAATTTCGGGTTCTTCATGGGGGAAAGTTAACATATAAATCTAAAATAAAGAAAAGGTTTGCGACAGGCATGTCTTTTGTCTTTTGCTAGCTAGTAAAAACAAAATAGAAAACATGCTAGAGGTAGATATCCGTACAGATCTATCTTGGAAGAACTAAACAGTAGACCACGAAGACATAGGTTAGCATATGAGATGTTAATGTATCGTAAGGCACAATAATGGTATGCAAGATCACTAAAAAAAAATTTCTTTAATCCTCGTGTGGGTTCCGGGGCCCTACCCCATATGGAAAACAAGAATAGAGCCATTGCTACCCAAAAGCATGTCGTAAGAGTCGACTAATTGGGAGCTTCCTTTGAAGTCGGAGTGCATCTGCCTGAGAGGCAAGGAACCAGAAGTCTGCATACAAATGAGTCAGATCTGTAAAACGGATGCACACGCAAAAACCAGGTTATGTAACAGACTCCAGTCCAGAAGTGGATGAACAACCTAAACTTTCCGCCAGAGTTTACAGCTGGTGAACGCAAAGAAGAAGAAAAAGACTTAATTTTTATTGGGCGGGGAGGGGGGGGGGGCGGGTCTGTCTCCCAAATGCCCAGCCTGGCCGCCTGATAACCCGGTGGATATTACGTCGGTAATCCAGACTGAACGGGGAAACCACCCGGTATGTGTTTTTTTTTAAAAGAGATAGCTCTTGCCGTGTGCGTTTCACCCGTGACTTGGTCCTGGCCAGACCAGCGCACCAGAACTATTCTTTTATCTTAACCAAACTGCCAAGGTTACACAATGAGTCACGCTGTAGAAAAAAAATTACCCTTACCAAGTACTCATGAAATACATTAAACTTCCCAACTTATGCTTCTAAAATATGTTACAAAGAAAAGACTCACTGAAAGAACTGATTGCCCACATCAGGAGGAGACAGTTTTAATCAATTCTTTGGTCATGTCACTGAAGTACATCGTTACAATGGCAGAGTTGGCGGGCGTCAGAGGCAAAAACTGACAGAGAGTCAGAGAAGATGCTGGTTAGTGGATCATCTGTGTCAGAACCTATTGAAAGCACATGAAACAAAAGGTTGTGAATCTCTGACTACCAACGCCACAAGGCGTGGACCAAAGGCTGTGGATCTGTGACTATCGCTACAAGGAGTGGACCAAAGGCTGTGGATCTGTGACTATCGCTACAAGGCGTGGACTATTGGTTGTGGATCTCTGACTTCCAACGCCACACGGCGTGGACTTGAGGTGTGAATCTCTGACTGCCAAGGCCATAAGGCGCGGACAAAAGGTGTGAATCTCTGACTACCAAGGCACAAGGCGTGGAATAAAGGTGTGAATCTCTGACTACCAAGGCACAAGGCGTGGAATAAAGGTGTGAATCTCTGACTACCAAGGCACAAGGCGAGGAATAAAGGTGTGAATCTCTAACTACCAAGGCACAAGGCGTGGAATAAAGGTGTGAATCTCTGACTACCAAGGCTACAAGGCGTGGAATAAAGGTGTGAATCTCTGACTACCAAGGCCACAAGGCGTGGAATAAAGGTGTGAATCTCTGACTACCAAGGCTACAAGGCGTGGAATAAAGGTGTAAATCTCTGACTACCAAGGCCACAAGGCGTGGATAAAGGTGTGAATCTCTGACTACCAAGGCACAAGGCGTGGAATAAAGGTGTGAATCTCTAACTACCAAGGCACAAGGTGTGGATAAAGGTGTGAATCTCTGACTACCAAGGCCACAAGGCGTGGAATAAAGGTGTGAATCTCTGACTACCAAGGCACAAGGCGTGAAATAAAGGTGTGAATCTCTGACTACCAAGGCACAAGGCGTGGAATAAAGGTGTGAATCTCGGACTACCAAGGCCACAAGGCGTGGAATAAAGGTGTGAATCTCTGACTACCAAGGCACAAGGCGTGGAATAATGGTGTGAATCTCTGACTACCAAGGCCACAAGGCGTGGAAGAAAGGTGTGAATCTCTGACTACCAAGGCCACAAGGTGTGGAATAAAGGTGTGAATCTCTGACTACCAAGGCCACAAGGCGTGGAATAAAGGTGTGAATCTCTGACTACCAAGGCCACAAGGCGTGGAATAAATGTGTGAATCTCTAACTACCAAGGCACAAGGCGTGGAATAAAGGTGTGAATATCTGACCACCAAGACCACAAGGCGTGGAATAAAGGTGTGAATCTCTGACTACCAAGGCACAAGGCGTGGAATAAAGGTGTGAATCTCTGACTACCAAGGCCATAAAGATGTGAATCTCTGACTACCAAGGCACAAGGCGTGGAATAAAGGTGTGAATCTATGACTACCAAGGCCACAAGGCGTGTACTATAAACAGAAGAATATGTTACGATGAATACAAAATCTATGCATCATTAATTAATCATAAGTTAATGACAAAGTATTAATTTCCAACAGGGGGAAAAGTTGGTGGGGGAGGGGGGGGGGGGGGCTTTTTATACTGAGTAAAACCCGGATAGATGAAATCGTAGATCGTTGTCTCAGTTACTGCTGCTACTATTAACAAAAATCAATAAGATAAATCATCTTAC
>CAJHNH020001817.1:0-7500 GCA_905116865.2 Candidula unifasciata | reverse complement strand
TAGGATACGTGCGGGAGGTACACGTGTGCAGTGGGTTTGTATCAAGAAGTCAGGGAATACTTTAACACAACTTGCCGAACTGGGATATATTACGGGATATGTGACGCCTACACGTAATCTCCCTGGCCACCGTTTACCGGAGAGGCTCAGTTTAGCGGGAGATTGTTCGGAGAGACGGATGGGGGCTATCGATTGTTCGGGGAGATGGCTGGGGAGATGGCTGGGAGATGTCTGTAGAAAGAGACAAGGAGCTTGCCTCAGAGTACATAGACACAAAAGGGATGGGAGTTCGGGGGGGGGGGGGGGGCGGGGGTGGGGTGGAGTTTTAATCTGATCTGTGAAAAGATTTGGTAACCTAAGGGCTTGTGAGTAGAATTGAGCAGAGGTGCCGGAATCTGGGGGATTAAATACATTTGGCGCCCCCCACCCTCTCCCCAATAATGTTTTAGAGGAAGCTGAGTTCCCCTTCCCCTCACCAATAATTTTAGGAGAACAAAGCCAGCCCCTGCAACCATCATACATAAACATTCTCTTATTAAGCATTTGTTTGCGTTTTAAATATTATTTCCGACACATTTTTTTTTTTTAAATTTGCCTTTCAGCCTATCGAAATAATTATTAGTATCGTAATTATTATCATTATGATTAATGGCATAAGACTTACGCATTTGAGCCCTTTCCCTCAAATAAGAGCAGAGGTTCCCACGATATATAAACATATAAACGTTCTCATTTAAAGCATGTTTTTATACATTAAATATTATGAACTTCAATTATATTATTGTTATATTGCCATTCTGCACACAACAGTTAAAAATAATAATAATAACTCCTGTCTTAAACCCAAAATATGCATTATTCTTAGAGTTGATAAAGGACGAAACAATTTACTCTGTTTAGCCACTCTGAAAAAATTTTATAAATCTTTGTTGCGATGTTTAGACGTCAAACGATTTTTTATTTTCAGGCTTATGGCAAATATACTTACAAACCGTATAATTATGAGACGCATGTAAACTGAGTTGCGCGGATGTTTTAAAATGTGGTATAGACATCGAGGCTGACCCAGAATAAAATGGCTACCTGGTATTGTCTTAGGAAGTAAAGATGACATCATCATCTATTGAGTGTCAATTGGTCTACAGTCTATAAGGATATAGGCACAGTACCACAGTGCTTATACACAGACTTGAAAATGGTCCTTAATTTACTTACAAAGAAAGCAGGCAAGATTAGGTCAACTATCAAATGGATTTAAATAATGCGGACACAAATAATAGTATGCACAATTTGTTGCCAGAAAAAGCTCGCTGTATCTCGCCAGGTGCGTTATTTCAGCCTTAGTTCAACATATAATGAATCATAAAAACTGAATAAATTCAATTGAAATGCAAATGATTTATCTCTATGCATCGTATTAACTAGTTGCCGGAAGTCCACTAAAGTTACGTGACTGACAGGATAACTTCACATTTGTTTTAATTCTTTCTACATGACAGGAGGGAGGTTGTTGATATTGATTGTTGAAGCTTCGGCCAATCTTAGTATTCGTCCGCTAGGTTTACGGTAAATCACACGGAAACCACTGCCCTTGTCAATTACTTGTCCGGTAATCAAGCAAATGACGACCTTTATAGAAGTGTGTTCTTTTCCATTGACTGCTCTCGACACCCTTGTGGGATCACTTAGCTGTTCATGTAACATCAAACTATCTAATAAGTCAAGTCAATGCAAAATTGTGAGAACTGTTAATTCATTGCTTTAGACTACATTGAACAGCTACATAATTTAGAGATAGATTTGAGTCTGATACTGGATTCAGTAAAAATGTGGAACTGAATAAGGTTAAAAGGAACGAAGTAAAATTGAAATTGTTTCGCCTAGCGGGATTACGGTCGCACTGACAGATCTCGTTAAAAGCTGAAAGTAATTTCACCGGATATGTTGCCCTAAGCCTGTCACGTGATATGACTTCAGATGTACTTAAACTAGGATGGGGAGGTTTCCAAGAATGGCGCGCCACTTGTGCTGAAAAGTACCATGTTTGTATCCTGGTTGAAAGATAGCTTTTCCAATTGATGTAGCAAACCGTGATGTCTTCTGTAAAGTGGTACCTCCGAATTCGAAGATAATTTGTTCCCAGACAAGGATCGAATTCCAAAACGGTTGAATTAAAAGACGATTTTTCCATTAAAAACAATGGAAAGTAAATTATTATGTTCCAGGATCCAATAAACTGAAATACAGTATATTGAAAAATATAGTTACATATGGCGATCATATTTTAATTAAAAACAACTGGCTTCCAAGACGGCATTCAAGTTCCGAAGCCAAATGTATTTGAAAATTTCGTTCCAATTCTATTCTAACTAGGTGGCCGAACCATTAGGTGAGGAAGTGGTGAGCAAAGAACAATATTGTGTTTAACGCTAAGGGGAAAATATAGACAGACTTTAAAGTGGGTTGCAACTGGGTGACTCTTCCCTGGCTCCTGGGGACGGAGACTAAGAACGTGTGGAAATGTCCCTAGCGCAGTGATGTCAGTCGTTCATAATATTCATACAAAATAGCAACACATTGTGTACCTAGTTTATTCTTTCATTTAACAATCAAGAGGTAGTTTAAAGATTGAACAGCATCAAATGTCTATGGACAAGCATCAGCAAGAAAATCATAGCGAAAATTTTAAGAGCAGACATCTTTCTTGTAGCAACACACAGACGTGAGTCGTGGACTATCTCGCATCTTTCCTGTAGCAACTATACGGTTGTGAGTAGTGCACTATCTCGCAACTTCCCTGTAGCAACACACAGACGTGAGTCGTGGACTATCTCGCATCTTCCCTGTAGCAACATAGGGATGTAATTCGTGGACTATCTCGCATCTTTCCTGTAGCAGCTATACGGACGTGAGTCGTGGACTATCTCCCATCTTCCCTGTAGCAACATACGGACGTGAGTCGTGGACAATCATACAACATCCCTGTAGCAACATATGGATGTAAGTCGTGGACTATCTCGCATCTTCCATATAGCAACATAGAGACGTGAGACGTGGACCATCTCGCAACTTCCCTTTAGCAACATATGGACGTGAGTCGTGGACTATCTCGCACCTTCCCTGTAGCAACATACGGACGTGAGTCGTGGACTATCTCGCATCTTCCCTATAGCAACATACGGACGTGAGTCGTGGACTATCTCGCATCTCCCTATAGCAACATACGGACGTGAGTCGTGGACTATCTCGCATCTTCCCTGTAGCAACAAACGGATGTAAGTCGTGGACTATCTCGCATCTTCCCTGTAGCAACATACGGACGTGAGACGTGGACTATCTCGCATCTTCCCTGTAGCAACATACGGACGTGAGTCGTGGACTATCTCGCATCTTCCCTGTAGCAACATACGGACGTGAGTCGTGGACTATATCGCATCTTCCCTATAGCAACATACGGACGTGAGTCGTGGACTATCTCGCATCTCCCCTATAGCAACATACGGACGTGAGTCGTGGACTATCTCCCATCTCCCCTGTAGCAACATACGGACGTGAGACGTGGACTATCTCCCAGCCCTTAAGCAAAGAAATGGATGTGAGTCCGGGTTATTTTGCAGCTTTCCTATAGCAAATACGGATGTTAGTCAGAATCTCGCATCTTCCCTATAAGCAACAAACAGACGTGGAGTAGTGGACTATCTCGCAACCTAAAAGATCTAGGAAGATTGGACGTGGACACAATCACGCTGGTCTCGCCCTTCCCTGTAGCAACAAGGACGTAACGAACGTGGACGGGAGGGGGCATCTTCCCTGTATGAGGAATACGACAGGCAAGGCTATCTCGCATCTCCCTGTAGCAACATACGATGGGAGACAGTGGGACTATCCTGACATTCTTTGAGTAGTAAAACATACAGAACGGGGGAGCGTGGACTATCTCGATCATAATCCCTTTCAGGTAGACAATGGACTGAGACGTGGACTATTTCGCGTCCCCCTATAGTAACATACTGCTTCGAGTCGTGACTATCTCCATGATCATGATGATGATGAACATAGTGACCACGTTTACTCATACGTGGTACTATCTCAAAGCCCTACTACGAAAGAAATATATGGGTATTGTCAGCTGAAATTTTATAGAAAGATTATCTTGCTTGCCATACAAAAAGTTTTAATAACAGAAATGGATGTGAATCCCTGGACAATCGATCTAGGAAGATGGGCCAGTAACAATTTTTTGGAGGCCCTCAGAGATGTCATATACAAAGAATGCTATAGAATACCTTGAACAGCCAAAAAGAGGGGGGGAGGTTTGGTATGAAAATAGGCAGGGAGACCGAAGACACCGACACTGACGCGAGATGGAGACAGTCATTCATTTTTGGCCATATTAAGTGAGAAGAGGGAAACGAGAACATGTGGGAGCTGGCAGAGGAAAGAATATTTTCAGAAGGACCTTGGATAGAGATCGACAAACGAGAGAAGATGCTTGACAGTCGTGCATGGCATAATGGATGGTGTGTCGGCACACGACCACCTGATCATGCTGCAGGAGATCGCGATTATGGAGAGGCATGATCGCCCACAACTACGGCAAGGATAGCTGATGATGATGATGATGATATTAAATAACCCTCAATGAGTGTAAATGTATCCTTGCCTTCTCTTTGCTCCCTTCCTTTCTTTAATAACAAGCTAGTAACGTGTTTTAGAGGCACACGAACGTGAAGCTATTTAGTTTGGAACCTTTGTCAATAATGAGGGCAGTCGACCCCTCCAGCTAGCTATCTGCTCCCTGCGTGTATTCATCTGGGCAAGCACATGTGATGTTTGAGGCAGGCTTGTCGTCTCTCTAAGTGCAGTCTGGCCCTAGAATGATGATGGTAGAAAACCCGCCCGAGATAGGAAGATTTCAGGTTTCGTTCAGCGACGATTGCTCCAGCAACCGTTAAATAAAAAAAAAAGAGAATATAGACACAGGAAACGACATTTATTTATTCGTTAACTCGTCGGCGTCTGTTGAAAGATGAGAAGTGGAGAGGCTTAGATGTGCAAATCCTCACACTCGATGGAAGTGTTATTAAAAAAAAAAAAACAGGTTTCTTGCCTCTCAGGCAGATGCACTCTGACTATGAAGGAAACATCCCGAGTAAGTCAACTCTTACGACATGTTTGCTATGGAGAAAAGGCTCTATTCCCCCTCCCCCACAGTGAGGCTTCAGAACCCACACGAGGAAAAAATATTACAAGGCATACAGATTCATTTGTTCATCTTGTTGTTACTGTTGTTCTACGCCTTCTTCTTTTCTTCTTGCTCCTCATTCTCATCCTCCTTCTTCTTCTTCTTCTTCTTCTTCTTCTTCTTCTTCTTCTTTTTCTTCTTTCTTCTTCTTCTTCTTCTTCTTCTTCTTCTTCTTCTTCTTCTTCTTCTTCTTCTTCTTCTTCTTCTTCTTCTTCTTCTTCTTCTTCTTCTTCTTCTTCTTTTCTTCTTTCTTCTTCTTCTTCTTCTTCTTCTTCTTCTTCTTCTTCTTCTTCTTCTTCTTCTTCTTCTTCTTCTTCTTCTTCTTCTTCTTCTTCTTCTTCTTCTTCTTCTTCTTCTTCTTCTTCTTCTTCTTCTTCTTCTTCTTCTTCTTTTTCTTCTTCTTCGTACTCGTTCTCATTCTTTTCCTCCTCTTCATTTTTTTTTTTTTTCTAAATGGAAAAATTCGCGTTACACTAGAAAATGGCTGAACAGTACAACCATATCTACAACTGTGATAAGTTTAAGTGGGTTGGCCTCAAGGTATATGAGTTTTGACGGAATCAGATGTTCACCCATCACCCAGAGGCTTTCGATGTGTCACCTAATCGTGGCAGGTAATCGGATATGGGACAGCTCTTTGGCTTTTAACAGCCAATCTGGCAGGTTGGAGATTTAAAAAAAAAAATGGGGAGTGGGGCGAAGGGACGATTTTAAAAAAAAAAAGTTTTATGGTAGGCGACTTATTTTATGTTAGTGGCGTTTCGGCCATATGGTAAAAAAGCAGGATTTTGTTTTCGTGCCTGTTGGCAATGGTAGGCAGTACTGGCACCTTTTGTTAAATACATTTTTCAGCGTTACTGTAATAGACACGCTGTGAGTACCGGCACCTGCTTTTGATAGGAAACCCTCTTGTTAAGCGGTGCTTTCTACTAGGACTGTACCGAATATTCGCTTTGTATTCGCTTCGGGGTCGAATAGTGAACCTTATAACTATTCGGTATTCGGCCGAATACTTGCGGTCGGGCCGAATACGAATAGTAGTTACCTTACACCCGTTTCTGAATACACTGCGAAAGACTGAAAAAACTATCTAGTTAACCCAATAGTTGCTGTTTCGATCCGGTTGTGTGGTACTGCATCAAGTTTTAACATATGGCTGTGAGTCCTGGACAATCGGTAGGCAGGCCAAACAATTTCCTGAGGCCTCAGAGATGTGGTTTTACAGAACAATGCGTTAAAATACCTTGGACAGAAAAAAAAAAAAAAAAAAAAGCAACCAAGAGGTTTTAAAAGAGGCGGGAGCCTGAAGACAACTAATCACAGACATCAGAAGGATACAGTCATTATTTTTCGGCCATATTATGAGAAGAGGGAAAATGGAACATGTGGCGACCAATGGAAAGATCTTTGGAAGGAGGGACTGAGGAAAACAACGAGAAAGAAGATTCTTAACAGTCTTATTGCATGGCATAGAGGTGTGCCACACGCAACTAATACATGCTGCAGGAGATGGCAGATTGTAGCAAGGCCCACGCCAGTCGACATGGCACCTGATAATGATGGTACACTATTCGTATTCGTATTCGGCCGAATAGTTGGTCCCGCTATTCATATTCGGCAGAATAGTGAAAATCCCTATTCAATACAGTCCTACTTTCTACTACAAACAGATATGCCGGCACTTATCACATAGTGTCAATTACAGTAGCAATGAAGGAAAAGAATCTCTAATGGAAGGTTCCTGAACCGAGAGCCGTTGCGTACTGCCTGGGGGGAAAACATCGGCCATTGACTAGTAAATAAAAAAAAAATTTAAAGGACCCCATTTCCACGCCTTAGGCGTACTGGGAATACAGGGCTAGACCTATATTTTGATAGACCAATCAGCACTTGGTGGGTGATATGGTCAGCATCACGCCGGCCGCCTTTACTTCCTAGGACTGCACCTGGCACCCACTCAAGGTTGGGCCATCCTGGAAGTCAAGGTCATTTTTGAAAAAACGTCCGGCTCCGTCAGGACTTGAACCCATTACCTTCCGATCCGCAGACGGGCGTCTAGCTGCCAACGCCGCGGCGAATCCTATCGACAATAAGGGGTTAGTAAAATATTTGTGTAGATCAATCGGCACTTGATCGGTTATGTGGTCAATATCATGCCGGCCGCTTTTATATCCCAGGATACATGGGAGCAGAAGTCCATCTGTCTGATTTGTCAGGTAATATATCCATATTTGTGCAGGCCATTCGTCATTTTG
>CAJHNH020001816.1:185180-260639 GCA_905116865.2 Candidula unifasciata | reverse complement strand
ATAACAAGAGAATTCAACGTGACAGAATCTACAGTTTTGTCTCGGAATCTGGCCCCGGAATTGATTTTCATAACTCTACGCAAGCTGCATTCATAGTTTGTATTTGCGTGTATAAATCAAAAGAATTAATCCAGGAGAAAGATGTAAACGGAATAAATCATGCTTGCTGAACACACACATACACGCACAGACACACTCACACACAAATGCGAGCGCGCTGACACACACCAGACAGACACATCAAAATGTCCTAACGGCTTCCTCGTCTTCTGCATTCAATCTTAAAATGGCGGTAGGCACATTGTATTGTGATTCAGAATTGGGATGTGATATTTGTATCGTTTGGCAAAAAACATCCGATGTTACCATACCCTTGATTAGTTGCTTTTACGACACGCTTGTTAATGGAGCAGTGGATCTGTTTTCCCTCTCCAGCAGCGGGAGCCCGAAACAAACATGGAAAAGGGTTCTTATCGATGTTCTTAAGATCTATGAATGTTACAACAAGTGTGACAATAAGATCAGAAGAAATTCTACAAAGCAACAATCAGAAGAAAGAAAACACGTAAAGTCGTTGGAATGAGTCGACCTATACTTAGACACCTACGCGACTGAATGGAGAGACAATGCTCTGCATGTTTCAAGCAAGGTTTACTTCATGGTCCCTGGTAGTTAGCGACTTTGGAAACTTGTTACTGGGGCAAGCAGCTGTGCTGGAAAACGAACATGCAGACTGGCTGGTGTTGCAAACGCTGAGTGTGAATTGATGCAGGACAAGCTAGATGTGGTCAATTCCCTTTGGGAGCAACTAAACAATGTGGAAGCGCGAATAGATTATATTACCGTCAAGTCCCTCTGGGGCAACTAAAACATGTGGAAGTCAAATATTAGTCAAAGTCAAATATTACCGTCAAGTCCCTCATTAGGCAATTAAAAAATGTGGCAGCGCCAAAAGGGATTACCGTCGGGATGAAGCTACCAGAGAATCTGACAGATATTAAATGGTTAGTTACAAGACGTTGCAGAATCAACCCCAACAGCCCTTGGCATTTGTGTAGTTACTCTAGGCAAATTTACGTCCAGTAGTTTGCTATTGCTTTCTGGACGGTCGACTTTCTTGATACTACTATCAAAACCAACGCAAGGCGCATGGCCCGCAGCTGGGATCGAACCTGGCATCCAGGCATTACGAAGTGTTCACATCGACTTAGCCACACAGCCAACATATATTAAATCATCATCATCATCATGTAGCAGGTCCTTTGCAGAACGTCGCTCTCATCACAGTCTGCCTGAAAGAAAATTGGTCTCTCGCCAGTTCCCCTGCCTCATATACTTTTATACTCAAGGAGTCACTTATATCATGTGTCCATCTTTGTGTCGGTCGGCCCCTGCCCTTTCCTTCCTGGTACCATGCCTTCTGCTATAGTTTTTTCCAATCCGTTGTGGCGCTTGATATGACCAAAATATTTCAGCTTCCGAGAAAGGCCGCTGTTTATTAGCCAATCTTCCTTGTTGTTCCGATCTTTTAAGATGTCAGTATTTCTCCTCTACTTTACTTATTAAATACTCGGAGGAAATACAAGACTGACATTCAGTCAAAATGCTTCTGCTACTATCGACACCGAACTTTTCTCTTGCTGCGGCAGGTGAATACGGAGTGCTTAGAGGAATGCCGTGTGTTCTTAACCTAACCTTTACCAATTTGTCTCATGCAGAGCTTGATATGTTTCCTGTCACGACCTCGAAGATTGGAGCGACCTGTTTGGTCAAGTTTCACTCCTGGGTCATGTAGTTATATATGAGACTCTTTATTTCGAAGTCTTTACAGTAAAGTAGTGATTACAATGATCTTGCAGTATCATCTGTTAGAGAAATAACTACAAGTATACCAGACAGATGGACGTGGAATTGATGACTATCAACACCACCCAGCATGGACTTCAGAAGAATCTTCTAGTGAACAGCAGTCTTTGCTCAAATAAGAAATGCTAAAGGGTAGAATCAGAAACACGGAAGAAAAATATTCTGGAGTAGAAGAAGTTCAGAATGCAGAATCAGAAGAAATCGAGAAGCACAGAAGCGGTAATAATTCACTAGTAATTTAGTGGAAACTGACAATTTGGCGTTCGTTTTCTTTTTTCTTTCTTGTGCGATAGTTAGTCAGGCGACTAGCACATAGAAGATTCTCGACACTCTGCTACCAGCATGTGTTATTAAATTGTCGTCTGATATCATTTAGGGAAATGTGATAACAGATGACGGTAGAAGTGAAACAGACATTTTAAATACATATTTGAAAATACTGGAAGGGCCAGATTTATTTCCAGCGATCCTAAACAATCTCAACAGCCATAGCATGAAACACCACACAGCAATAGAGAATTGACAATGAATTTTGTGTAAACAGGCGGCAAGTTAGGCTTTAGTCTAGAGGACCGACTCCATTGCATGGTGTTACCACATATTGCTCTGTCTTATTCACAGAACGGTTAGCCGCCTTATGATAGTGAGGCACAATGCACGAACTCCCCACCTCTGTAAACTATCCCCATTAGTATAAATTCAAAATGCACTCGTGAACCGGAACGATCACACGACCTTTAGAACGGAAGCCAAACGGCTTGACCCCTTCGCCACAGAAGCCCCCTGAAGGAAAAAAAATGTCGGTTTTCACCTCAGAGACACGTCGGGTGGTTGGTGGTCATGGCATAAACAACATAGGTTACGCTGATGACACCGTCTTGATAGCGACGAGACAGAACTACAGCGATTGATAGATACAGTGATGATATAAAGTGATAAAAAGCGCTTCAGCTTGATTAATAGGAAGACAGGAGTAAGAAAGAAAAGTGAAAATAATAGTGCCTAAACGTATAATAACTGTGAAATGTGTTTTTTAGGGCAAGTACACAGATTTATAATTATCTAGTCACAGGATAACATCCAACGGAATGTGTATCACAGAGATAAAGAATAGAAAAAGACAGTCTAAAACTGCATTTTACAAAATAAAGAACTTTTTGAACAATAAATCAATGTCACTGGAGGTTAGGAAAATAATTTTCGCATGCTGTAAAGAACTGTTTAAAACATATAATTGTGAATCATGGAGAACTAAAACAAAAGCCGAACAATTACATGAGGCCTCCGAAATGAAGTTTTATAGAAGAATACTGCAGAGTTATTTGGACAGCCAAAAACAGCAACCCAGATGTTTCGAAAGCGATCAGGGCTCGAAGATAACCACTCACAAACATCAGAAGCAGACAGTCAAATATTTTAGTCATGTTGTGCAAAAAGAAAAGTAGAACATGTTGTAACAACTGGAAATATCTGTGGGGGGGGGGGGGGGGGGGGGGGGGGGGGGGGAAGGGGAGGACAGTGCGAGAAAAATTTGGACGGCCTTTTGTCATGCTATAAAAAGGTGTCGATACACGAAATTATACACATGGTTGCCACTCGGCAAGGCACCTAATAATGATGATGACACAACAAGCATGTGGTGAGAAACCTATATCCTTATATACCAATTAGCATTAAAAAAGCAGGTGTGGAACATCAAACCTGTCGTCTTTCTTCTTCTTCTTCTTCTTCTTCTTCTTCTTCTTCTTCTTCTTCTTCTTCTTCTTCTTCTTCTTCTTCTTCTTCTTCTTCTTCTTCTTCTTCTTCTTCTTCTTCTTCTTCTTCTTCTTTCTTCTTTTTCTTCTTCTTCTTTTTCTTTTTCTTCTTCTTCTTGTTCTTCTTTTTCTTCTTCTTCTTCTTCTTCTTCTTCTTCTTCTTCTTCTTCTTCTTGTTCTTCTTGTTCTTCTTGTTCTTGTTCTTGTTCTTGTTCTTCTTCTTCTTCTTCTTCTCCTTCTTCTTCTTCTTCTTTTTCTTTTTCTTCTTCTTCTTCTTCTTCTTCTTCTTCTTCTTCTTCTTCTTGTTCTTCTTCTTCTTCTTCTTCTTCTTCTTCTTCTTCTTCTTCTTTTTTTTCTTCTTCTTCTTTTTCTCTTTTTTTTTTTTTTTTGGTTCTTCTTTTATCACTTCCTCCACTCCTGGACCTTAGTCATGTTCCAGAACTTGAATTTAACGGGCGCATAGATTTCTACAGATCTTGCCTTGTTTTGTTCGCAGACTGTTGGTTCTTCTTCTGTCAGGCAGATGCCCTCCAATTTGAAGAAAACTCCCCTAATCCTTCGCCTTTTGTGGCATGCTTCTTACAGAGGCGGCGGAGCTATTCTTTCTTCGACGAAAATGGGATCCCGGAACCCACAAAAGAAAACTGCCAACTTTATTTCTCAGTATATTTCCTGGTACCCAACTTAGTCTGCATCTACTAAACTGCATACACATTTATCATATTTACGAGATTAACTTTTGAGGCCTTTAAATTGTTTCATTAAGGATTTGTATGCACACAGTAAAAACACACATTGCGAGGCACGCACACACCAAAAAAGAAAAAGACAGCCATAGCCGGTGATTTAAAAGGACATAGTTAGGAGAAGGGAGTGGGAAACAAAAATAAAAGGGGAGGGGTGGGCAGAAGGAAGGTTTGACCCCTTTTAATGTTCTGCGGGTGGGGTGAGCTTCAACTGGTCTTAGTCGTGTTTATGTGCGTAATAATAACAATACTACACAAAATAATGTTTTAAATGGCAAACAATATTGAATTTAAAAAAAAAATAATAAAACTGTAAAATATATAAAGAAAAACCTACAATAAGAACTAACAAAGTCGGTGGTGGGGCTAAACTCCACCTAACAATGTTTATGATGGGTGGGAGGAGTATGTCCCAAGTTCCAACGCCGAAGCATACAATCATTTCTATGGTTCGTCTGGTCAAAGATTGTATAAAATCGTCACCATCTGCTTCAGTTACTTTAGACAAGTTCCTGTTATGTTATTTTACTCACGAACACAAGAAATCCCTGCAGAGGCCGAGCATATAACCACAAGTGTTACCAGAATATCGTAACTCAGTAAACAGTAAACTTAACTTCGTAGAGTGAACAACTGAAATGACTAGTTTAAAATATGGACTGGGTAACTCTGTACAGACGTCAAGTGGGAACAGATTATGTGTTGTTCTAGTGGATGAATACTCGAGACGCACCGAGAACGTGACAGTTATGGACAATTTTATTCAAATATTCAATCTGGGACTTAAGCTTCAATGAATTAATTTCTCTGTGCTCGAAATTGTCATTGAATTCTTTATATTTATTTTCTGTGGCTGTTGCTTCTTCTTATGCTTCTCCTTTTTCCTCTTTTTCTTCATCTTCTTTTTCGTCTTCTTCTTCTTCCTTTTTCTTCTTCTTCTTCTTCTTCTTTTTCTTTTCCTCCTTCTTCTTCCTCTTCTTCTTTTTCTTCTTCTTCTTCTTCTTCTTCTTCTTCTTCTTCTTCTTCTTCTTCTTCTTCTTCTTCTTCTTCTTCTTCTTCTTCTTGGACAAGTGGGCGGGGGGGGGGGGCGGGGGCGGGGGGGGGGGGGGAACAGACCCACTGGCCCATACCAAGCTCATGCCAAAGACTACTATTTGGTTTGTATGCTAAAGTTGCACATTTTTGGCCCAAACGCACACATATCGCAGCACAGCTGTAATCCATAACAAGGCGAGCAAAAAGGTGAAGAATACAGATCTACCGACGCTCGATGGGTTATATAATCACTATTACATGGTCGTCTTGAGGTCGGCGTACATTTTCTAGTACCTAGTTCAGCCTGTACTGACACTGGACCGTACATTTCCTAGTACCTAGTTCAGCCTGTACTGACACTGGAGAGTACATTTCCTAGTACCTAGTTCAGCCTGTACTGACACTGGAGCGTACATTTCCTAGTACCTAGTTCAGCCTGTACTGACACTGGAGCGTACATTTCCTAGTACCTAGTTTAGCCTGCACTGACACTGGAGCGTACATTTCCTAGTACCTAGTTCAGCCTGTACTGACACTGGAGCGTATATTTCCTAGTACCTAGTTCAGCCTGTACTGACACTGAAGCCTAGGTCGGTATTAAAAATCGACATTGGTACTTTTTTTAGGGGCCACGTGGAAGTAGTGGCTAGAAGTACATGTGGGGGCTGTAACCGGCGCTTGCACTCTCCATTACAAAAAAAAAAAAATGCATTTTTTGTTTCACTTTTTGTTATAATAAACACGCCACTCGGTTGACGTGTCCAAAACACACAGAAGAACGCTCGTTGCATGCTTACGTCTTCAAACAAAAACTGTAATGAGAAAGCTACCAGTTACCAGTAGCTGTGCACCATTCTGTCAACGGTGAAGCGATGAGGGGAAAAGTGTCACTTGATACTTTCTCCAGTATAATAATGATTTGCTAGCACTTACATATGCAAACTGATCACACCTCGCCACCTTGTAAGGTCAGGAGGCCTTTTAGCATGAAGATGTATGTCGCATATCTAGTGCAATCGCCAAGCACTGTCAGGGTTAGGGTGTTTATTTTTGCCCCTGACAAGAACAAAATAACCTCCATAACCTTAACTAGGATTTGAACCTATATCTCTCACAAGAACTCAGCAAGTTACTATGAGACAAGCGCTCTATGTTGTTTCCTCATGTCATTAACAAGTCTAGAAAAGGTTCTTCACATGAGCAAGTCAAGGGAATTAGCTCCAGTGAAGAATGAGAAACAAGAACAAAATAATGTTTGTTGTATCTAACACATCACACGACAAGAAGACCATCCTCATCATCATTACGTCCCATGCCGACTGGCTTGGGTGATCATGCCTCTCCACAATTTATTTAACCACATGTATAAGTTGGTGACCTAAAACTCCTCCGGGCCATTATATGCAAAAACAATTGAGAATCTTCTCGTGGGGTCGTCCTCTGTCTGTTTTCCAGATCTTTACAGTTGTCAGTTGTTTCTTTCTTCAGTTGTTAGTTGTTTCTTTCTTCTCATAACATAACCCCAACATTATGACTGCCTCTTCTGATGTTTGTGATAAGTTGCCTTTCAGCCCTTTGTCTGTATGAGAAATTGTGTGAAACGACATCTTCGAAACTAGCATCTTCTTGCTAATTGTCCCCTTCTTTCAATCAACAGCTACTGATCTTGGACTCCACGTTTCGCTCAAACAATCTAGCGTGCATGTTCTCGGCCGTTTCCGACGCTAATGCGCTGATAGGCCACTATGTCAAGTTGCTAACGAAAGACGATACGGACTTACTCACAATATACAGCTCGTCAAGCAGCTTCTCTCTCAGCCTCACACAGGTTCACTTCCGCTCCAAACGTGACAGCGCGACGTCCGTGATGTCCAGACACAGAGATTGTCGAAAACTCGACATCGTGAGCGACAGAGCTAGCAGCATCAAGAAACTTGGGGCCTGTACCCTGCCCCCACCCCATCTCCTCCTCGAAAAATGTTTTTTTTTTAGAAGTCAATTATTGGGGGGGGGGGGAGAAAGGGGGGGGGGGGGGCTGAGTGCAGTGGAGTTGTGTGGTCCTCCTAAACAAGTGTCTTTTTTAAAATGTAGTTTTACAGTATTTCAAATCATCATCATCATCATGTAGCAGGATCTTTGCAGAATACCCCTATCATATCGGTATATCTGACATAAACTAGGTCTCCTGCACATCCAGTGAGCCACTTATATTCTGTTCATATCTTCGCGCTGGTCAGCCCCGATTCTCTTCCATGTTGTTTATTAGCCTATCTTCAGTTTTTTTTTTTTTTTTTGAAGGCAAGTAGTTCATTTCTTCTTGGTCCATGGCATTCTAAAAATATTCCT
This sequence comes from Candidula unifasciata, assembly GCA_905116865.2. Classification (NCBI taxonomy): domain Eukaryota; kingdom Metazoa; phylum Mollusca; class Gastropoda; order Stylommatophora; family Geomitridae; genus Candidula; species Candidula unifasciata. Next base: position 252,892 of record CAJHNH020001816.1, on the reverse strand, counting down.
ATAGCATTTCAACTCAAAATCACCTATTTTCTTCCTTTATGAGTATTCAAGGTCATCATCATCCTTCGCCTGTCACTTGGTGTAGGCGCTCATGCATCTTCACAGATCACGATCCCTGGTTGTCTGGAACAGCTCTCTTGATAATATTCTACCATGCCATCGTTTCAGCCCATCCAGCATAATCTGTCTTGGTCTGCCTCTACTCCTTTTTCCATTGATCTTAAACGTTGTCACGATGGGTGAAGTGCATCTCTTCTCATTATGTGGCCAAAGAATAGTGTTTTTATCTTTATTATTGATATATAAAGAGATCTATTTTCATTAGCTTCTTTCAAACAATCGTTGTTAGCTACTCTGGCCTTCCAAGGTATTCGTAACATTCGTCTTAGAAACCACATCTTTGTTGCTTCCAGATTCGTTTTAATTTCTTAACTGACATTCCTAATAGGACTGTACCGAATTGTGATTTTCACTATTCAGCCGAATACGAATAACGGGACCAACTATTCGGCCGAATACGAATACTAATACGAATACGGTATAGTGTATAAAATATATTTAAAAATACAACAACAACACACACAGACACACACACACACATACACACACATTCACAATGTCAAATGTACGCTGAACTTTTACCTCACAGTAAGTAGCACAGAATAGTCATCTTCTTCTATAGCATTCTGAGCCCTTGAAGTATATTGCTGCAGATATCACTCGTCTCCATTCATCTCTCTGGCTGGCCTTCTTTTCACAATTGGTGACACCAGTTGTTTGCAGATCTGGCTGGACATTATCTCTCGAACTTTTTTTTGTCAACCTCGTGATCTACGCCCATTCCTCTCTCAGGTGTAAACACTTTTTACTTCTCTGTCATCTGACATTCTTTTAATATGCCCCAACCAGTTTAGTCTGTTAGCTCTCATGATGCCAGTGATCAATGGTGATTTAAATAAATTATGTGTTACGTTGTTGCTTCTCACTCTCCTTTCCCCGCTCTAAGCATCATTGATGGGTCCAAATATTTGTCGTAATACTGTTTTCGAAAATTGGTTATAAGGCCTTATATTTTTTTTTTCTGCTTTAAGTTTCAGATCCATATAAAACCTCTGGTCTTATCAACGTTTTATATATTTCGATCAGTGTTGCGAGACAGACTCTTTGACTTTAGCAGATGTTGAAGGGCATAGTATACTTTTTTCCTAGATTGTATTCTATATTGTATTTCTTCTCTCAGCATGTTGGAGCAGTTGAAGTTTGCACTCAAGTACTTATATGTGTCCGTTTGTTTGATTTTCATGTTATCGACTTGGATGTGGCCGGGGTTTATATTCTTTCCATGTCTAGTTAGTATTAGTACAGAATAGTTATCATTTTAAAAAAATTGTATGTTTTGCATCCTTCAGTCAATCTGTGGTAACTAATAATTAGGAATGAAAGAATCCTAAGCATTATAACAAGTAACTAAACTTAGAATTGTCACTGACTGCTTAGTTAATGTAGGAAAACTGTATTCGCTTTCAACAAAACCAATCGTTTGATGTTGTCGGCATTAAGGCCGTATATGCAGAAGCGGGTGTAAGGTAACTACTATTCGTAATCGGCCCGACCGCAACTATTCGGTCGAATATCGAATATTCAATAGGTCTACTATTCGGCCCCCAAGCGAATACGAAGCGAATGTTCGGTACAGCCCTAATTCCTAGAATCGCTGCCGTACAGCAGAACAGGTTCTATGTTACATTTTAGCATTCTATTTCTCACAGTATTCAAGAAATATAATTGCATTATAATAAAGTATTTATATAATATTATTTATTATTTTTGCGCACCTCCCCACAGAAAACATATTTCTTTGCGTCAGCCCTCACCCATTTTATTTTCTTGTTTAGTTTATGTCATGTCGTTGGAATGTTTTTAATTTCCATTTTCTTCTAGAATAATTATCGTGCTGTGCCGTTTTACATCACATCATGCTTAGTGTCTAGATATCCACTCCGTCGTGTTCTGTCGGTATCATGCATTACACCTAGAATAACTAAACGCACTCAGGTTGAAGTTGCACAATTATCTTGATGCCAAGAATGCGAAGACAAGAATGGATGGTGGTCTTCAATAGTTTAATAAATATATTAAGCCAAAAACGGAACTTTGTCGATAAAAGCTACATTTTGGTCAAGAGGGAATTAAATAATACTGTACTGTTCTGTACTGTTCTTGTAAATAGTCACAGAAATCAAAAACTGCAACATACAGATAGAAGGGAAACAACTAGAAGAAGTTGAAACCTTTAAATATTTTGGCTCCCACATACGCAACGATGGCAGCTGTACCAAAGATATTAGGACATATCTCTTGATATGGCAACAGACCCGATGTCTTAGCTAAATACGATGTGGAAGAGCAAAATCAGCATCGTAGTCAGTCAATGTTTACAAATCATTGGTGTTGTCGATTTTCTTATACGTCTGAAGAGTTGGACTCTTACTGTGGAAATGAAAGGGAGGATTCAGGCTTTCCAATGTAACGACTACAGACGCATTTTACATATTGGTTTTTTAGAACATCATCATCATCATGTAGCCGGTCCTTTGCAGAAAGTCGCTCTCATCACAGTCTGCCTGAAAGAAACTCTTTCTCTCGCCAGTTCTCCTGCCTGATGTACTTCCATCCTCAAGGAGTCACTTATATCCTGTGCCCATCTTCGTGTCGGTCGGCCCCTGCCCCTCCTTCCTATTACCATTCCCTTAGCTATAATTTTGTTCCAATCCGTGGTGGCGCTTGATATGACCAAAATTGTTCAGCTTCTGAGACAGAATGCTGTTTATTAGCCAATCTTCCTTGATATTCATATCTTTCAAGATGTCAGTATTTCTCCTCTTCTTTGTCCAAGATATTCTGAGAATCTTTCTATAGCATTTCGGCTCAAAAGCCCCTATTCTCTTTCTTAAGGACTGAGAGTCCACCACTCACATCCGTATGTAGCCACAGGGAAGATGCATGCTCTCAAAATTCTAATATTTATCTTTACTTGCTGGTGCTTAAGCTGTTCAGTCTTGTCATTGCTATGGCCATACTCCTTTTTAAATAGAAAACTAATAAATATGTCAGAGAAAAACTTTGCAAATTAGCTGGATGTCAGGAGCTTCTTTTGGCAGTGGTGAAACTTCGCAAACTAGCTTGGTTTGTGCATGGGGTAAGACACAATTGCAAAGACTGCACTTCAAGAAACATTGGGGGGGGGGGGGGGGGTAGGGGTCGAAGAAGAGGAGGGCAAAGAAGGAATGAAATAACAACATCAAGACGGACAGGACTAAGTTATCATAAACTTATTCATCAAGCGGAAGACAAAGAAGGACGGCAGCCGTTATGTGCTAGTGCTTCCATCAATACACCTTCACGACCCTGACGTGTCAAGGGTAATGTTATGTTATGTTGTGTACGGTTTTGCACTGATAAAGGTGAACTAAATCAATGATTTGTGAGAGTTATATCATGCTTCTATAACACTCAATGAACTTCCCAGTTTTAAAACAATGATACTGTAAAAGAGTAAGTTCATAAGGACAGACTAGGCCCTTACTCTCGATTGGCGGGTGATCATGGAGGGCAGCTCGAGCAGGCAGTCAGGCAGAGCAGCGGACGGCTAAGATTTTTTTTGTGAGGGGGGGTCGGGGGGGGGGGGTCAGGTATTAGCGTTACCTTCAGTTTGGAGTAAACAGATTAGGAAGAAAGACGCATTATGCTTCATGGACAACCTTTGGTCTCTACAAAACTGCATGGGCTTTGTGCCATGAAGAAGAAGAAGATAATAAAAATAAGAAGAAATCCACGGCGGAAGCATGCACAGCTGGAGTTTACCGATCATCAGTTAGTGTGTCCCTCGTCGACAATTATCCTCCTAGACAATCTCAGAGAGTGGGCTGACCTGGTTCATGACTCCAGGCCACAGACATCACCTGTGCTTATCGGACATTCGGTCAAGACGAAATGGTGGCGTTGCAACTAAGTTTTGAGGTTTGGTGTTTTTATTTTTTTTTTATTTTGTCGCTACCGTCGCGCCTACCTTCACGATCAGAGTGACAAGCGTACGGTCGGTTTATCGGACACACATTAGACTTGGCAGAGTGACACGGACAGACCTTAATCGAGCAACTTTAGCTTTAGGGATTTGAAGGTTCCTTTCCACTGGGTTAATCAAGTGCACTAACCAGTCTGATGATCGGTGGACCCCTGCTGTACCTGGTAAGCTGGTAAGCTGGTAATCTGGTAATCTTAGTTTCAGTTTCATAGCAAACGGGTCACCCCATAGTTGCTCCGCTCTTGTGCCAGCAAAAAAAAAAAAAAAAAATTCAAAATATTTATCACAGTCCCTTGTTGAAAGATTGAGAGACTGCTGTCTCACATATGCACTAGCATACACACGCATTAAAAGCATACGGTAGCCACCCAAAGTGCTAACACAAACAGTCCGTCATTAGAAATGCATTTAATCATGTTTGGTAGCACTAGTGACTAGCAGAAGTCAACAACAGATCAGCAGTTTCACACGCGATCAATTTTAATCATATAATGGCGCCATTTTCTGAATCTTCAATTCAAAACACTACGTTGGTCACAGTCGAAAAACATTAAAAATGAGATCAGCAGCTCACAGTGTCACGCCATGCACTCAGCTCAGAAGCTGGGAATTGAAACTACATTCTTCCGGTTTAAAAATTGAGCAAAAATGCAACGGCCACCGTCTGGCAGAGCAACAAACAAACAAAATTTGCCAGAGCTCAAAACCTTGGCCAAGCCTAGCGTCCATTTTGACCTGAAGCATTATTTGAGTTTTATTGAACGGTCACTCCAGCAGTACCCTCACTATTAGCTTGGGAAGAGACTTAGGACATTACATCCACCAGCAAGCGTCGCCTCTACAACGACATGACTGTCTCTATTAATGACTGTTCACCCAATAGCCAAGCAGGAGACACGAAAAAGCCACTTTGACTGCCGACTCCCTACAAGACGATATTTGTGTGCTACTGGTGTCTCATAGCCAAGATACCATCTCACCGTATTACTAAAATTCAGCAAGCATATACAAACGCGCAGTGGATATTTAAAACACACATACACACACACACACACACACACACATATATATATATATATATATATATATATATATATATAAATATATATATATACACACACATATACATACACTCATTACCTGCCACCTGCCCGCTTGCCGGTGCAGCACACATGCCTACATATTTATATAAGTATATATATATATATATATATATATATATATATATATATATATATATATATCGGAAGAGAGAGAGAGAGAGAGAGAGAGAGAGAGAGAGAGAGAGAGAGAGAGAGAGAGAGAGAGAGAGAGAGTGAGACAAGGAGAGAATTAGGCTGAATAACAACAAATATTTGAGACACTGACACTTGGGATTCCCTATGCACATAAGATGGGCATAACTGACTCCAGGAAGGGGACAGTGAGTGTAATTGTCTCAGTCAGATAAGATACAGTTCCTGCTGTGACATAAAGTTGGCTGTAAGATAAGAAGAAACTCCACAGGGGAGCATATACAGTTCCTGCTGTGACATAAAGTTGGCTGTAAGATAAGAAGAAACTCCACAGGGGAGCATGTACAGTTCCTGCTGTGACATAAAGTTGGCTGTAAGATAAGAAGAAACTCCACAGGGGAGCATGTACAGTTCCTGCTGTGACATAAAGTTGGCTGTAAGATAAGAAGAAACTCCACAGGGGAGCATATACAGTTCCTGCTGTGACATAAAGTTGGCTGTAAGATAAGAAGAAACTCCACAGAGGAGCATGTACAGTTCCTGCTGTGACATAAAGTTGGCTGTAAGATAAGAAGAAACTCCACAGGGGAGCATGTACAGTTCCTGCTGTGACATAAAGTTGGCTGTAAGATAAGAATAAACTCCACAGGGGAGCATGTACAGCAGGGGTCTACCAATCATCAGTAGAAGTAATCTCTCGTCGACAAATGTTTCGGCCCACGAGCTCCTAGACATTTTCAGAGAGTGGGCCCACCTGAGTTCATGAAGCTCAGGGTTGGTTTCCCCTGATGCACGAATTGCCGGATGTTATTCGGATAGGGACAAGACGAATTGGTGATTTGCAAAAGGTACTGTGAGATAAGAAGTCGTCGCGGTAGCATAATTAAAGCAGTCTGCATACCTGAACGACCGAGCGGCAAGCTTACGATTGGTAGGGCCGTGTGAACTTGAATCCTGCAGGTAAATTGGATGCCTAGAGAATGTCGTATTCTCAGGTGTATCTTGTGTAGCCTCATGAGATGTCATCAAGAAAGAAAGGTGAAATATTAATAAAAACTCCAAGTGTCTGTAATTATTTCTTCGTCCATTCAAAAAACCCGGCAGTGCCATCAAATGGCGTCTAGGTGTCCAAGGGAGCGGGACATACATTGGTTGATGGCCTATTGTAGCGTCTATCAATTAGTTTCATGTTCCACGTTATTGTCCTCTCTCTCTCTCTCTCTCTCTCTCTCTCTCTCTCTCTCTTTCTCTCTCTCTCTCTCTCTCTCTCTCTCTCTCTCTCTCACAGACAGTAACAGGCAAGTAGACTTTACAGGCCGCTGGAAATATCGCGCGTATTATGTTTTACGTAGTATCCCCAGAGAACAACGCATGAATCATAGTAGCGCAGGGTGTATCGGTAACGAGTGCCCTACTTATAACATCCCAGGAAGTTAAACCGGACATCTAGAATGTTTCCTGTTAAATTGACATCTGGTTGTGACACTTCAGATCTTTGGATGTGAAACTCTCAGGAAGCTCACATGGGGTAACTGAAAAAATTGAGGACATCTGGTACATAAATTATGCTGTTTGATCAAACGCTTTTGGGTACAATTGATACGTTTTTCATTACAAAATAAAACAGAAAGAGAAAAACGATACTGCTGTGTATATCTTCCATATTGTCTACATGACTGAACAGACTGTCACTTCATGTATCATCTACGACTGCATGCAGAAACCCCCTGTGTTAGATACGATGTTTTTTTTTTTTTTTGGGTTTTATTGTTTTCATCGTGGGCATTTCTTTTTGAACCGCTGAATCCTCCGCCGACTTGCCGGGCTTTTTGCGAGTTCATTAGTAACAAAGGAGAGGAATATAATATGGAAATAAACACTACGAAGACAGAAACAATGGTGACAGGAAGAAAGAAAGACAATTTAGAAATAAAATTTAAACAACAACACCTTAAGACAAACGGAGGTATTTGCGTATTTGGGAGCAATGTTCACATCCGACGGAAAACTGGACAGAGAAATTAGATCGAGATGTGCCAAAGCTAATCAAGTAATGGGGCCACTATCTCCCCTGTTGACAAACAAGCAGTTAAACCGGAGTACTAAAGTGAATCTTATCATAAATATTTTAGGCCAATACTATACTATCAATGCCAAACGTGGGCACCTACATCCTACAAAGAACATAAAATTGTGACAAGAGAGATAAAATGCCTTAGAAGAGCTGCTGGAGTTTTAAGGAAAGACAGAATTGAAATCACAAAATCAGACGCATACTAGGAATAAAGCCAGTCTTGCAGGTCATCAAAGAACGACAATTAAAGCTGCTTAGACACCAATCAAGAATGCCCTGGTACTAACCACCACAGCGAGCCACACTAAAACGTCACAACGGGTATAGAGCGAGTAGAAGACCTCGAAAAACATTAACAACAACCTTACAGAAATGAACATCAGTCTTACTAGAGCTTTTGACAGAGCCTATCAACGAAGTTACATCTCTCCCCGACACTTCGATGAGGTACAAGGTGGAAGAGAAGAAGAAGCAGAAGAAGAAGAAGAAGAAGTTATTTTTTTTTCTATCTTAGTTTATTGATTTATGCTAACTAATCAGAGAAAGGTGGCGTCCGTGGCTTAGGCGTTGCGAGTCCGACTCGTAATTCCAACATACCGCAATCGAAAACCCACTGTTGTCTGCGTGGATTTTTATCATGGTATGGGGCGTCGCAGGTCGACCCAGGGTAAAATGGGTAACATGATGTATGTGCTGGAGAAGTAAAGACGGCCGGCGTAATGCTGACCACATTACCCATCCAGTGCCGATTGGTCTGTAAAAATATGGGACGCTCTTTCCTTATGTTTGACGCGCCTAAGGCGTGAAAAGGGATCTTTCCTTTTTTTATTTTAATGACAGAAAGTTATCGCTTGACAATTAGATTAATAAAGAGCTCACAAATGTTACCTGAATAGCCTGGCACTAAATTAAGTTCCTAATTAAATGACTCAGTTAACTACATATTTTTTTTTGGACGTGTAATGCCACCTAATATTAATTTCCGTTAGTTCTTACTTCACAGCTGTGTTATTAATAACAAAGGGAAGTTATTACTTAGTCTGTTCCCTGATACATTTCACAGACCAGATGAAGTGCAGTCGGTTTTAATATATCCCGAATTTCTAATGACTTGCTGTGTTTGTTTTAGCTCCACTCGAAGTCTCGTTACACTTTTGCTTCATTTAATCTTATTTTGCTAACGACAAGATGTATGGTCTGGCCAGTTAACAACGTGACATTCAACATAACACAACATAACCCTTGACCCATTAGGGTCGTGGAGGTGTATTATTGGAAGCTATAGCACAAAAAACACGCCATCTTTCTTTGTCTTCTGCTTGATGAAGTCTATGATAACTTAGTCCTGTCCATTTCTTGATGTTGTCATTCCAGGTTTTTTTTTTTTTTTTTTTGCCCTTTTCTACCCCTATTATATTTATCACTGGTCTGGTGATCAATGATTTGTAGGTGGCTAGGGTGTCGGTTAGGTGGGCTGTTGGTTGAGTTGGTAGTCAGCTGGCTGGGTGTAGTCGGTAGGATGGGTGAATGGGTATGGAGTTTGGGTAGTCAGTGGAATTTGTTATTGCTTGTATGTTTGATTGATTAGGCACATGTTCGACCGAGCAATTGATGGGGTAAATGGCTGGAAGGTTGAAAGCTGGTATGCGTATGGACTGTTTTACGTTGTTAGCTAGGATAAATCTTAATTTGTTTGACATTTGTATACAGCACTAAGACTACTCTAGGGGTCTTAACCCAAATTAAATTGTTGATCGTATTTGTTAACTTGCTTACATCCCTTGAAACAAAAATGACCCTGCCTCTATTTTATTAACTGCACATTTAGAACTGTTTCTTTGTCTGTAGACGCCGCTGACGCACTAGGCAATGTTTAAAAGGTTCCATTCGACTGGGCAGCAGAACGATTTCCGTTGATTTCGACAAAAGTGAGGACTGACCACACAGAATGAACAGCAAACGTCTTCTTATAGTCATTGCCGTGTCGTTTTCGTAGTCAGGTTTAACTTCAAACGTCTGTCATCGTGTACTTTCAATCATTGACCTTTCATCCTATGATGTCAAACTGTCCAACATTTCCTCTCTCGGTCTCCTTCTGACTCTCTTCTCCGCCAACATTCCCCTAGCTACAAAATACTCCTTGTCTTCTTCTCATCAAGTGACAACATAATTTCGGATTGCAAACTACTGCAGGCAACAGCACCCAGTGAAAGCAAACAGCCAAAACATTATTTGTGGTTCATTCTGCAACGTCATGTTTAGACATACACATCGATATGCTCGACTTCATGCACTGGGTTTAACCCACGAGGCTCGTCTTCTCCACAGAAGAGTTTGCAGCCGGTGAGTGCTCAATGGGTGGCTGTAAAGTCTTTCGGGTGAGTAGACGGGTTAGTGGGTCGTTAGATAGTCACTTGAGATGTCGTTTAGATATTCAGTTGGGTGGATGGTTCATTGATCGGGTACATTGTTAGATGGTTGGGTTTGTCAGTATGGCTGACTGGGTAGGTAATAAGTTAGGTGAAGGGTTGGTTATATGTATGGTCGATTGGGTGGGTGGGTACTTATTTGGGTGGGTAGGTGTCTGGCTAGGTGGGTGTGTACGTGGCTTGGTTGGGTGGGTCGTTGAATTGTTGATTGGTGGTTGGTTGGCTGGGTTGGTGGGTTACGGGATGGATAGGTTACTCTCTTGTTTTCGCAGACAGGTGATTGGTTAGAGATTAGGAGAGAGAGAGAGAGAGACGGAGAGAGGGAGAGAGAGAGTGAGTGAGAGAAAGGGATGCGTGGGCATTTGATTTTACCTTAATGGTTGACTATCCTATTGATAGAAAGTTCATTTGTTGATCGGTACCGTATATCGTAGGTAGGCTGATTTCTGTGATGCTTGACCGAATAATTGCTCTAGTGAATAATTACTTGGGTCATGGTTGATGGAGTAAAATTGATAAAGTAGGTTTGTTTTATTGCTGTAGATATTTAGGCAGGTTCTTGGTGACAGACTTTTAGCTTTCTTGTCCCCTTCAAGGATGCTAGGCATGACGAAAATGACCATCCATTTGTCTTGAGCAGTTTGATGTTAATGCATTTTTTCAGGCCGGCGTCAAATCCCTATAACCACGCTATCTGTTTTGAACAGATTACCTTTTACTATTTAAGGACAGAAACAATATGGGTCGTTGTTGGACGTCACATATGTTTGTTGCTGAAACCCTTCCGTCTTCTCAGACGACTGTGCTGTACTGTGCTTTGGGGACGCATGGGAATCGTAGGCGATGTTCACTTACGCCCAGAAATGCATCCCTCCTTTCTTCAGTACACACCCCGGCTGTACTTAAAGAGCGAGCGATGCTGATGCACTATCTCTTACTCCGTCTATCTTGCTTACTTAAAAGGACCGGTAACATCAATACGTTTTCAACAAAGCATGATGCAGTGATTTTACTGTACACTTGTAAGTGCCTCTCTCTTAGACCAGCTGCCAAATAATGTTAACAGCTTGGTCTGACCTACCATACCATCACATTTGTAGGTTGTACTTCCGCTTGCTAGGATAAGACTAAAATCCTGTTTAAAGCGCCCCCATGTACGAGGCCGTTGGCAAAAGTCGGATGCCATCTTTTGTATGCATCGCCCAACAAAAAAATTACTGATAATATGTAGTACTTACAACTGATACAGTGTAGCTCTGTCATGTCTGAGCAACACCTGACACTAGAGTCACATCTATGGACAGATATAATACAAGCAACACGTGTTTCTGCACCTTACATATTAGCTAACTAGGATGACATGACAGCCGTGCATTTTTTACTGTCGGTAGGCATAGTCTCCTCGTATTTTCAACAGTTTTTAATTGTATAATGATGATCACCACCACCACTACCACTACCACAACTACCATCATACTGTCGTACTCTCATACATCACAGAGGACTTTCAGTTTTGCTCTCCAGTCTTTGCAGTCGTCTCGACATGATGGGTGCAACCCAGTTCAGCATCTCTAAACTCTCTCCCGACTCAAGATTGAATCTGAGAGGATGCAGGAAACAGAACGACTGCGGATAAAATCTGAGAGGTTACAGGAAACCGAGCGACTCAGAATGGAATCTGAGAAACACCGAATTGAGTCTGAGAGGGAGTCAGAAAGAATGAGATTGGAAAAGGAGGTGAGGTTAAGAAAATTGGAACTTCAGGCGCAGAGAGAGGGTAATAGACCCAGATCTCCAACACCTGAGATTAATGGTACATCAACGCACAGTAACTCAGCTCAAGCGATGAACTTTCCTATGCCAGTCTTCGACCCGAATGCTGAGAACATTGAACAGTACCTAGACCGATTTGGCAAATTGGCGTCTTTGTACAATTTAGAAAGGAATATGTACACGTTGAAGTTGGCTCAAGGTTTGCGGGGTGAGGCATACGAGATTTATCAGCGGATGCCCACCGGTACTGAGACTGATTATGATGCATTGTGTCAGGCTTTGTTGAAACGTTTCGAACTAAATGCTGCGACATACAGACAGAAGTTCCGAAATGAGAGAAAGTTGACAGGTGAGAACTATCCCCAGTTCGCCAGTCGCCTTCAAGGATATTTGACTAGGTGGAGGGAAATGTCTGGATACTCCTCTTCTTTTGAAGATTTACAGGAGATGGTCCTAACAGAACAACTCCCAGAGACATTACCTCGCCCTATGCAAATGTTCTTGACCGAGAATGGTGCTGACCGACTGAGTGAGATGTTGATGTATGCTGGGAGGTATGAGATGGCACATAAAGAGGTGTGTATAGGTGGGAAACCCAAGGCCCAGGGCCAAGGGAAGAATGGTGGTAATGGTCATAAAACGCATCCAAATGAATCCCCTATAAAGAATTCATCATAAGCACAACCCCAGAACCCCTCAAAATTATAGGGAACACAAAAAAGACAACCCTTTAATGGACCTAAAAAGCCATACTGCAAAGTTTGTAGGAACAATAACCACTGGACTAAAGAGTGTAAATCTGAACAGTCAGGGGGTTTGCAAGTATCAGCTTTGTTGTCTACTGTAGTACCCTCTACCCAGGAAAAGTTGTACAATGGTTCCTATAGGCCACCTGTGGTAGAGAGGGTCTGGGCTAATGGATATTCTTTAAATTGTCTATACGATAGCGGATTGTCGTACAAGGCTGTGGTGAGGCCAGAGTTTGTAAAACCTGACCAGTATACAGGCAGATTCATAGAGCTCAAATGTGCTACATTAGATGCTAAACCTTTAAACTTGCCGATTGCTAAGATTAAAGTCAAATCAAAATATGTCTCGGGGGTAATTGAGGCAGCAGTGCTTGAACACTGTACCTTTGATTTAATTCTAGGCGCTACTTATGTATTTTTAGCAGAGCCGAAGAAACCCTCAGAGCATATTGCTGCGGTGACCACCCAAGCACAGCATAAGAGTGCCTCAGAAGATTCTCCTCATGTAAATCCTCTACCTGAGGAAATCAAGGTGGCCCAAAGTAGTGACCCAACTCTTAAGGCATGTTTAAAAAAATTAACTGCAAGTCACAATCCCCCTCAGAAGAGAGAATTCTTCATTAAAGGTAAGATACTTTATAGATGGGCAAGTGACAAGTATTCAGAACACAGTCAGCTTGTGGTACCTAAAACATATAGACAGCAGATTCTCCAGATGGGACACATTATAGCCTACAGTGTCAACATAAGAATTCATGCAACGACACAACGCATTGCTTGTCATTACTTTTGGTCAGGTATGTCAGCAGATATCATGCGTTATGTCAAATCCTGTCCGGAGTGTCAGAAGGTTGCACCTAAAGGCAGTAATGCACCAGTCGGATTGGGGGAAACTCCTGTCACCTCCACACCTTTTGAAAGGGTGGCGGTCGATCTGGTGGGACCACTTCCTCTCACAAAGAAGAAGAATGCTTACATTTTGACCTTGGTAGACTGTTGTTCGGCCTGGCCGGAGGCTATCGCGCTTTGGAAGATCGACAGTAAGACTGTGGCAGAGGCATTGATGAGCATCTTCACAAGAGTGGGATTCCCTTCGCAGATACTGACAGACAATGGATCACAGTTCCGAGGGAAATTAATGGAGGAAGTTTTTCAGATACACATTTGCACCATTCCATACCGACCCCAAGCGAACGGCCAGAATGAGCGGTTCAATGGAACGTTGGTATCGCTTCTGAGAAGATTAACCCAGGAAAAGCCAGAGAGGTGGGACGAGTATCTGTCTGCAGCACTGTTCGCCTACCGGGAAGTATCCAATGCCTCTACTGGATTTCCGCCTTCGACCTCGGTGTTTGGAAGACACATTTCCGGACCCTTGGCCATTCCCAGGACGACATGGACAGACGAAAGGGCAGATGATTCCCTGAAAACCATATCACAGTATGTACAGGAACTCAAGGAAAGGTTAAAGCTAGGGTGGGACCTGGCTAAGGAGAATTTGATTCGTGCACATAAGAGGTACGCTGCACACTTCAACCGGAAGACGAAGGAACGATGTCTTGAGGTTGGAGATTCTTTTGCTTCTACCTTCAGTGAAATCTAAGTTAGAATTAGCTTAGTAAGGCCCTTATACGGTGGTAGAAAAAGATATCCAGGATCCATTATAAGATCAACATTAAAGGTAAGTCAAAGGTCTATCACATTAATCTTCTCCAGAAGTACAACGAGAGAGAGGTAAGTGACACTCCGACCCTCTTGACACTTTCTGTAGCTATGGAGGTGGAAGGTGGAGAAGCCACAGCTGTGGAATATCCTCTTCATCCCAGGGAGACCTATAAAGATGTAGAGGTTACCCAACTCTCTGTGTCTCCCAGAAACAAGTTACAGAGCAACTCTTGTCAGAGTATAACTCTGTCCTGAGAGTGAAGCCAGGGCACACTTCATTAATGGAGTATAGTATTACATTGGTTCCTGTTGAGCCTTTTCGTCAATGCCCTGTTCAAGTCCCTCTTTCAAAAGAGGAGTGAAGTAAACCTCTAAACCGTTAGGAGTACCAGAAGGTGGGGAATTTGGAATTCACACCAGGGTTCTTTCCTGTGTTTGTTGGAGCACATAATGACGAAAGGAGGATAATCCTTCCGAACCTCGCGAAGGATCAGACGGGAGTGATCATATCCCACATGCCTCGACGACCTTCCTGTGTGACTACTGACGTAGGAGACACACCGGTATATTATCTGAAGATGACAGGAGTAATAGGATGGTTTGTGGGTTTATTCAGCCAAACCTATCAGGGCGTTCGGTCTGAACCTACATCTTTGCATGTACCTGGCAGGGATCAGTGATACATGAATGAAATCATCAGAATCTTAGATCCACAGGGACATCTATTGATTCTTTATGAGATTCCTTTTTGATTTAGCGGTGTATAGTGGTCATTGGTTTCTCTATATTACCATTAATTGTCATTATTGTATATATTTCATCTGTCTCTGAGAGATTGGTTTGGTCAACCCTTTGGTTAAGAGCAGTTGCTTTGAGCTGTCACCCCTTGTCTTGTGATTCACAGACTGAAGGTGGTGAGCAGGCTGAGAGTGGTGAGTCCATAGATGTGTAGGTGACTGATCACTGTTCATTCGCGTAGTACGCTCTTCCTTGGGCGGGGGGGCGGGGGGGGGGGGGTACTTTCGTGAGATGAGCAGCTACCATACACAGTGGACTGGTCGGGACTTGATATCCCTCGCGCTCAGCAAAATTTCAAACTTAGACCCGTCCGGAAAGGTATATAGTCCCTTATATTGATCTATACCTTTATCTGGTTAAATATTCATTTCTAGACCTTCTAGTTGCTTTAATATATATTCATTTTTAAACTTGCAACTTTAGGTTGGCGATTTCTGGTATTTTATTTAGAAATTCATGTAAACCAGTTTACTCCTTGTTCATGAATACAGGGAACTTCTTTCCTAGTGACGCTAAGCGTAGTTTGAAGCGGGCATTTTCTGCCTGACTGCCTAGAAGAACAGATGTTCTTAACTGTGCCTCGTACATCTATGCTTTGAGGAGGCGGCCTTTGATGTCTAGGACATTTCCTAAGCTTGGGTAAGTTGATTATAGTTTACGAGTACCATAATTGATGTCTTTTCAAAGTTGGTTACTGCTGCAGAGAAGGCAGAGTTAGCTATGTGATCGCACAGAGTTTGACCGTTCCTGATGTCCAGAGATTGGGCTTCGAACATTAAACCTTTCCCTGTGCAGACTAAATAGTTTGTGCTCTACATAACCCACACCATTTGTAAAGATATTAAACCCTACAAGTAATTATTCTATAACCAAACGTAGGATTTGTATCGACTAATAGACACAGGTAAACTGGGTCATCTTTGGCCGGCTTGTTGCTGTGACAAAAGCAAGCTTAGCGCTCTGTGGCAAAGGTTAATTTTAGCACAACAAAGTGTGTACGGTGAACAGACGGGGGATGGTAGCAAAAATATATATATGAGAGAGAGATGGAATGTGTGTCTACAAGTGCGGGTGGGCGAGGAGAGTTGATGTTCTCTGTTTTATAGTCTTTTTGTCTCCACTCTGGCACTCATCTCCTGTCACTGTTACTGACTGAACAATAGAGATGATATGAAGAGACTTACACTGTCTCATTATCCCCAGAGCTGTCCTCTGAATGATTACCAATGTGGATGTTGATAAACTGAGTTTGACATGTAACCCCTGAGATGACTGCTAATTCTGAGTTCCTTCTTGATACAGGATGATATCTCCTGGGAGGCCAGGCAGTGAATCAGCAGTCCACAAAACCACCTACAATGAAGTCACCTATGTCTAAGCCAGTGGTGGGCATCAGATGGTGAACCTAACTGTGTCATCAAGTAATGAAATCGTCCAGTTGGTCTACAGACAACATTATGGGTGTTGTACCTCCACCATCAATTATCCGGCAGTTTGTTTGAGCCTCAAGTGTTTGACTTGGTACCTGAGATCCTCTCCAAGAGCTTGGTGTATCTCCAGTGTTCGAGTGTCTAGTGTGGGACTGTCTTGAACATAACAACAGAGTGACTGAACATCCGGCCAGTTCAAGAAACCAGGGATTCAGATAAGTGTGGGCGATCATGGGTTTATTGCCAGGCTTCACTATTAAATGTTCACATTCATCATAAGGATGAGATAGGCAGACTTTGTAACATTCATACACGTTCAGTCAATTCAAGATCGAGTTTGAAGTTTTGGTCCTTTATATCACACTGGGTTCTTGAAGTTCTTTGCTGATTCTTATATAATGTATGTGTTACACTTATTACAGTATCAGTATTGACTGGAGTGTCACTCATTCATTGTTCTCAGCGGTCTAAAATACATGTATGTTGAATTAGATATTTTAATCTGTGTTAACATGGTTATGATAGTAGACTATCATAACCTGGGGGCTATCTTTTTATAGTAGTGGGGGTGTCCAGCCAAGTGTGCCTAGGAATATTATATATTTTGTAGTGCCAAAACTTGAGTTGCCCTACTCCTGAAATAAGTTGAGCGTATATTGGCCTTAGACCAATACTAGCCAACAACTCAACATAATTATTTTAGAGTGCTGTTGGTTCTTAAGGAGAAATCCTCAAATCAGGCACGCGACAGGAGTGATATGTGACACAGTTCACCATCTCTAACCTCTCTCTCTCTCTCTCTTTCTCTCTCTCTCTCTCTCCCGACGTGATAGGTGGAACCCAGTTCACCATCTCTAATCTCTCTCTCTCTCTCTCTCTCTCTCTCTCTCTCTCTCTCTCTCTCTCTCTCTCTCTCCCTCCCGACATAATGGGGGCAACCCAATTCAGCATCTCTAACCTCTCTCAACGACATTATTACTTAGGTTTTCTTCTGTGCGTTAATCTCTTTAATGTACAATTTCGCATTTATCGCACGAATGTTTCTGGCAAACTGAGCAACTAAATTTAGGTTTTGACAACATTCCGTTCAGGTAGGATATTGGCTGGTTCTATCGCCTTCAGAGACAGTGGTCTGGGTTCAATCCCCAGACGTGACATATTTTCTCATCAGTATGAGCTGTGAAGCTGGCTGAACCTGGTGAAAATTAATACTGGAAAATGTCCTGAATTTTCCGGAAAATATATAGTGAGGAGAGGCAATGAGAAAGGAAACTGATCATCATGGTATAGAATATGTATGAAGATCGAACAATATTACACCTAAACGGAAATATCTGCTAGGGGACCAATTTAATTAACAACAGTGGTGGTGATGACAATGAAGACAATGACAGTGTTGAAACTAGTGAAGATAAGAGTGACAAACAAAACAGCCTATCGTGAAAATAAAATAGCTCGAATCTCAGCAACAACAGAAACAAAAAACACTTGCAATAAGACTTCAATCACGAAAATAAATGGCATTGATCGCTTTATAAATTTTCATACATCATGTTCAACATTACATACATCATGTTCAACATTAGCTTCTGTCGCTTATACGTTATAAAAGGCTTGCAGTCAATGCACCTGGTCAATTGTACCCTTTTCACTTTACCTGATAACAATAGGTCTGGTCAACCAGACGGGTAAGATAATACACAGGTGGGGACATAAGTCACAGGGGTCAGTGTACTAAACATTGCCTAAGGTGCAGTCATATGACGAGTCATATGACCAAGTAAACGCATCAGACATAATATCATGGATGGAATCCAGTCTGCAGCTTTGGCCTCTTTAGTCATCGTCGTTCATCGTAAAGTTTCTCTTGGACATCCCACTTCCTCAATCCATTTGTTTCCTATTACAGTGTATGTTTTGTGATCTAAGAGGTGCCCAACAGTGCATCACTTTCTTAGTATTTAAGTGATGTTTTAAGTAGTGATACCGGCGGTTCGCCAAATATGTCTGATTTCTTAGCCTTTTTTCCTCCATTGCATCCTGTTTAAAGTTAACTCACTTCATCAAGCATTAAATGCAACATTATACAAATAGTTTTGAAATACGTATTTTTCTGTGTAATAGATTATATTGTCCTATGTTTTTTAAACTCTTAACCTCGGATGTGATAAAAATATTAATTTCTGAATTTAAGGGCTAACAAACATAGGTTGCCTTATACATAGGGTCAGCTAATACACATAGTGTAAGTTAAATATTTATCTCTTTGCCAGACAATAGGAGTTATCCTATTCACTGAAGCGACCTTTACTTGGGAAAATACGGTAACTTGCCACTCACATTAATTGTAAAGCTGCCGTCTGCACACTTGATTTCTCTACATTCACCTGTATGTCCACGGTGTCAACTCTTGGTACCTAACGGTTTCTGTGTATTCCACATACGATACGATGAGGTCAATGCACTAGACATATCACGTGATGAAGCTCCTGCACCAGACATAACATACAGTAATTTGCACACGAGACATAACACAGAATTGTTTCTGTGCACCGGGGATAACAGAATTAAATAAGTACACGGGGCATATGAAACAATAGGCCTCCTGCACCAGCCATAACAGAATGCAATTGGTGTACCATACATGATGAAGCAGATCGACCGAGCCTAAAATGGGTTCCAGGAATGTCCTGTGAAATAAAGGCGGCTGGCGTGATGTTGACCACATCACCTATCTCGTCTATGAAAATTAAAATATAACATCATATGTCTTTTGTTCCACTGGCAAAAAGACTCGTCAAACATCGGCAAGGATGGAGAATGTGTACCAGAGACAACATAATGGAATTTGTCCTCAACATCTAACACATCATGAACCATATGCACCGTACACAACATCATGGAATATGTGCATCATGCATGATGATATATAATCCGTGAACCAGACAAAGCATAATGGAATTTGTGTACAAGGCACGGCACACCATGGATCCTGTGCACTAAACAAAATATAATAGAATGTGTGCTCCTGGTACGATGATGGTTGAAGTATGATCACAAAATTGATCACCACACGAGTCTTGTCGCCCACACAAAACACCATAATGCACCCGATATGACGCAAGATGTGGTCAGAGTACTAACCAAAGGATATAATGGAGTTCTCATGCGAAGACATAGCATATGATAGAGTCAGTGTACTAGACACAACTTTATATGTCAGTATATCAGACCCAACTATCAGAGTCAGTGCAGCATGAGAGTTTGAGATGATAAACCAGATATAACATTTGATACAGCCAATTTACCAGACATAATGTGCAGTCAGTAGACAGTACATAACATTTACAAAACACATAACATAGTAAAAGCACCAGACAAAACACATAACATAGTTAAAGCACCAGACATAACACATAACATAGTCAAAGCACCAGACATAACACATAGCATAGTAAAAGCACCGGACAAAACACATAACATAGTTAAAGCACCAGACATAACACATAACATAGTCAAAGCACCAGACATAACACATAACATAGTCAAAGCACCAGACATATCATAACATAGTTAAAGCACTAGACATAACACACCATAGTCAACGCACCAGGCATAACATAACATAGTTAAAGCACCAGACATTCCACATAACATAGTCAAAGCACCAGCCATAACGCATAACATAGTTGAATTACCAGACATAACACATAACATAGTCAAAGTACCAGACATAACACATAACATAGTCAAAGCACCAGACATAACACATAACATAGTCAAAGCACCAGAAAAAACACATAACATAGTCAATGCACCATTTGAAACTATGCGAGTCATCGCATCAAACATTTCATAGGATAAATTATGTTTACAAGACAAACCATTGCATAAAACTACAAGAGACATAAACAGCCAGTTCTGTTATCTGCTATTCTCTCTGCTTTTACTGTTTTATGAATCGACAGCATTGCACACAGGGCATACCTATAGGGACTCCGTCTCCTGCAGCAAACGTTTTTAGGATTAGGGTATAGGTGCTAAGTGTTCGCATTGTACACTGATTATAAACTTGAAGTTCGGTTTACCTCAAACGTACCTTCTTTTCCTGATCCCTACTTAATACCTCTTTCGCATATTCCCTCTATATTCTCCAACCATTAATCATAAGTAATTAGGCCCAGACACTGCCATTTCAACCAAAAACCTAACAATATATTTGAGGCCAGCATCGTAATCAATACCAGAATATTACATGCCTCGCCAGACAAGCCAAATCATAACAGGTAATATCTCCGAAACGTGACTCTGAAACATGACTCCGAAACTCTGAAACGTAACTCCGAAACATGACTGACACGTGACTCCGAAACATGACTCTGACACGTGACTCCGAAACATGAATCCTAAACAAACAAAAATAGTTGGCCACACGCGACCCTCGCCTGCCGGTATATCTGCACTGAGTAGAATTTTTTGGTCAAAATTGATTTTAGCTCCCAAAAAGACTCAGCCTGTAAAATAGGTACAAGGCAAGGTGGTAGGAAGTAAAGGCAGTCAAAGTGATGTTCTTAATATAGATAGCAGAGTGTCGATTGGTTTAAAAAGAATGATTCTAGGTTCATATTTCTGACAGGCCAATAGAATGAAAGTTTTTTTTTTTTAAATGTAGTTTTATGTTTTTAACTAGGGCTGTACCGAATAGTGATTTTCACTATTTGGCCGAATACTAATAGTGTGAACCAACTATTCGGCCAAATACGAATAGTGTATCATCATCATCAGGTGCCTTGTCGACTGGCGTGGGCGAATATGCCTCGCCACAGTCTGCAATCTCACACAGCATGTATTATTTCCTGTGCTGACACACCTCCATGCCATTTAACAAGTCTGTCAAGAATCTTCTCTCGTTGTCTTCCTCTATCCCTCCTTCCACAGATCTTTCCAGTGGTCACCACATGTTCCATTTTCCCTCTTCTCATAACATGGCCGAAAAATGATGACTGTCTCCTTCTGATGTCTGTGATTAGTTGTCTTCGGGCTCCCGCAACTTTCAAAACCTCTTGGTTGCTTTTCTGCCTACCGAATGTCCAGGACTCACAACGCATTGACTTTAAAGATAAGTGCTTACTTGACGAGGCTAACAGTGACTATTGTACAGAACACATTTTCCACTTTAAAATTTCAGCTCAAATGTAATCACAACCTTACTTATCCGCTGCACCTTCATGATTACAGATGGAGGATCAGTCGCACCTCGAGATAAATACAAAGACAATTTTTAGCATGCTGCGGTTGGCATTTTATGCAGTATGTTACACTTTGAGTATGAAACAAGAGTAAAAAATTCTTTTCGACATCGGCGAGGAAAGACAATTTAAGTTTTAATTTTTAAGTATCTTCATGCCTTCTTTAATAATGTCACAATTTATAGCCGACTTGTCTTGATTTTCATGGCATACGCACCCAGTTTGAGAACCTCTGCTGTTGTGCCTCGGTCGGGTCAGCAGGCAAAGACTTTGCCAGCTGCTGAACAAAGCAACCGGATCGCAGTTTCCCCCACTACGACAGACTTAGGCAACAGCAACTATTGGGTTAATGAGAGAGTGATTTAAGTCAATTGCAGTGTATGCAAAACAGGTGCAAGGTAACCACTATTCGTATTCGGCCCGACCACAAGTATTCGGCCGAATACCGAATAATTATTAAGTCCACTATTCGGCCCTGAAGCGAATACAAAGCGAATATTCGGCACAGCCCTATTTTAAACCCTAACAGTGGTTTGACAGTTTCTTCTGCTTTTCTAACACCCAGTGGAGCATAGGCCCTCAAACACCTCACGTCAACTCGTTCTATCCTTTGCTATCGCATGCAGCTCTCCCCATCATTTAAACTTCACGCTCTAGTTTCCATCTCCATGTGTTTTTTGATCTTCTTTTATGCATATGCCTCTGTGGGCACAGTGCAAAGACATTCTAGTTATATTGTTCTAAGGTTTTCTCAAAGTGTGTCCTATCCAACGCCAGCGTCTTTTCTTCACCTCTTGGTCCACTAGAACTTGCTTAGGTTTATCCCAAAGCTTTACATTAGTGATTCTATCATACCATTTTATTCCCTCTATTATGTGCAGGCAGATGTTTGTTGTTTATTAGTAATTGCCTTGGCATTTCTCTATATTCCTGCTCCAAACAACAGTACATTTTAATTATTAAAAATTTTAAGTTTAATATTTCTTTTGATTTCTTTTGACCTTTACAAATTTCCTAGTGCTATGAAAGCTCCTTTTTGTCTCGTTTGAATTTGTATTTAATATTTCTATCAGTCCCCCCATCTTTGTTTACACTACTGGCCCAATCGCGTTAATAACGATGCTATCAGGCAAACTGTGGGAACAACACCTTGTACTAGATTCATCCAGAAACAGCAGATAAAGTGTTTTTGTCATCTTGTTAGAATGCAGCAAGATCAAATACCATCACAAGCACTACACCTCAAAAGACAGGCTACAAGAGCAAGAAGGCGGCTGCGGAAATAATGGATCGACAACATTAAAGACACTCTACGCCTTCACAGTATGAAAATAGCTAGTGACAGCCAGCGTGAAGTAGATCGCAAATTATTCCTCTCAACGGCGCTTAGCCGCAGAAGGTGGTTTATGATGATGATGACAATAATTTATTTTTCTGTAAGGACAGGCAGAAAGGACTAGTGTGAAAATAGACAAAGAACTGTAAAGACACAAATGAGATAAACATACTTGAGGCAGGGGATATCCTAGAGTTCAACCGCCAGACCACGATGAAAGCAGTTCAGCATATGATATGCCAAACGAGCAAAATCTCAGCAAATCCTATACATATTTGACTTCCTTTCTTAAATGTCAGTTATTGCACGTGTTGCATGTTCCAACCATCACAGTGAAGGTCTGCACACGAGGAAGTGAACAGAGAAACATGAGAACACGATTGCAGACAGGTTAGGAGCTGAACGTGTGAGCAGAAACAGAAGAACACTATTGCAGACAGGTAAGGAGCTGAACGTGTGATCAGAAACATAAGAACACTATTGCAGACAGGTTAGGAGCTGAACGTGTGATCAGAAACATAAGAACACTATTGCAGACAGGTTAGGAGCTGAACGTGTGAGCAGAAACATAAGAACACTATTGCACACAGGTTAGGAGCTGAACGTGTGATCAGAAACATAAGAACACTATTGCAGACAGGTTAGGAGCTGAACGTGTGATCAGAAACATAAGAACACTATTGCAGACAGGTTAGGAGCTGAACGTGTGATCAGAAACATAAGAACACTATTGCAGACAGGTTAGGAGCTGAACGTGTGATCAGAAACATAAGAACACTATTGCAGACAGGTTAGGAGCTGAACGTGTGATCAGAAACATAAGAACACTATTGCAGACAAGTTAGGAGCTGAACGTGTGATCAGAAACATAAGAACACTATTGCAGACAGGTTAGGAGCTGAACGTGTGATCAGAAACATAAGAACACTATTGCAGACAGGTTAGGAGCTGAACGTGTGATCAGAAACATAAGAACACTATTGCAGACAGGTTAGGAGCTGAACGTGTGATCAGAAACATAAGAACACTATTGCAGACAGGTTAGGAGCTGAACGTGTGATCAGAAACATAAGAACACTATTGCAGACAGGTTAGGAGCTGAACGTGTGATCAGAAACATAAGAACACTATTGCAGACAGGTTAGGAGCTGAACGTGTGATCAGAAACATAAGAACACTATTGCAGACAGGTTAGGAGCTGAACGTGTGATCAGAAACAGAAGAACACTATTGCAGACAGGTTAGGAGCTTAACGTGTGATCAGAAACATAAGAACACTATTGCAGACAGGTTAGGAGCTGAACGTGTGATCAGAAACATAAGAACACTATTGCAGACAGGTTAGGAGCTGAACGTGTGATCAGAAACATAAGAACACTATTGCAGACAGGTTAGGAGCTGAACGTGTGATCAGAAACATAAGAACACTATTGCAGACAGGTTAGGAGCTGAACGTGTGATCAGAAACATAAGAACACTATTGCAGACAGGTTAGGAGCTGAACGTGTGATCAGAAACATAAGAACACTATTGCAGACAGGTTAGGAGCTGAACGTGTGATCAGAAATATAAGAACACTATTGCAGACATGTTAGGAGCTGAACGTGTGATCAGAAACATAAGAACACTATTGCAGACAGGTTAGGAGCTGAACGTGTGATCAGAAACAGAAGAACACTATTGCAGACAGGTTAGGAGCTGAACGTGTGATCAGAAACAGAAGAACACTATTGCAGACAGGTTAGGAGCTGAACGTGTGATCAGAAACAGAAGAACACTATTGCAGACAGGTTAGGAGCTGAACGTGTGATCAGAAACATAAGAACACTATTGCAGACAGGTTAGAAGCTGAACGTGTGATCAGAAACATAAGAACACTATTGCAGACAGGTTAGGAGCTGAACGTGTGATCAGAAACAGAAGAACACTATTGCAGACAGGTTAGGAGCTTAACGTGTGATCAGAAACATAAGAACACTATTGCAGACAGGTTAGGAGCTGAACGTGTGATCAGAAACATAAGAACACTATTGCAGACAGGTTAGGAGCTGAACGTGTGATCAGAAACATAAGAACACTATTGCAGACAGGTTAGGAGCTGAACGTGTGATCAGAAACATAAGAACACTATTGCAGACAGGTTAGGAGCTGAACGTGTGATCAGAAACATAAGAACACTATTGCAGACAGGTTAGGAGCTGAACGTGTGATCAGAAACATAAGAACACTATTGCAGACAGGTTAGGAGCTGAACGTGTGATCAGAAATATAAGAACACTATTGCAGACAGGTTAGGAGCTGAACGTGTGATCAGAAACATAAGAACACTATTGCAGACAGGTTAGGAGCTGAACGTGTGATCAGAAACAAAAGAACACTATTGCAGACAGGTTAGGAGCTGAACGTGTGATCAGAAACAGAAGAACACTATTGCAGACAGGTTAGGAGCTGAACGTGTGATCAGAAACAGAAGAACACTATTGCAGACAGGTTAGGAGCTGAACGTGTGATCAGAAACATAAGAACACTATTGCAGACAGGTTAGAAGCTGAACGTGTGATCAGAAACATAAGAACGCTATTGCAGACAGGTTAGGAGCTGAACGTGTGATCAGAAACATAAGAACGCTATTGCAGACAGGTTAGGAGCTGAACGTGTGATCAGAAACATAAGAACACTATTGCAGACAGGTTAGGAGCTGAACGTGTGATCAGAAACAGAAGAACACTATTGCAGACAGGTTAGGAGCTGAACGTGTGATCAGAAACATAAGAACACTATTGCAGACAGGTTAGGAGCTGAACGTGTGATCAGAAACATAAGAACACTATTGCAGACAGGTTAGGAGCACAATAGGGCACTATCATCTGGACAGACTAAAAGGTGTCAGCTGATGTGTGAGTAAATGCCATGTGTATATCAGCTATTACCATGTGTATCTCAGTGATTCCCATGTATATGATAGCGATTTCCCTGTGTAGTTCAACTATCCCCAAGTGTATATTAGCGATTCCCATATGTATGTTAGCTATTCTCATGCGTAAAGTAGCGATTCCAATGTGTGTGTCAGCTATTCATATTTTATGGCAGTGATCCCATGTGTATATCAGTGATTCCATAATGTGTGATAATGATTCCCACCTATATGTCAGTGACTTCCATGTGCATGTGAGAGATTCCCATGTGTATGTCAGCGTTTCCAATGTATGTGTCCTAGATTCCCAATTGTGTGTCTGTTTCCATGTGTATGTCACTAATTCCCATGTGCATGCCACTGATTCAAATGAGCATGCTAGCGATTCCGTTGTGTATGGCAGGATTTCCATCTGTATGTCAGGGATTCCCATGAGTATATCAGGGATTCTCATAGGTATGTCCATGATTTCCAGGCTTTCAGGGATTCCTGTCTGTCTGTTGTTATTTGAAACTGTGTTTCGAAACTGCTGTCTTCACGATTCCCAAAGTATGGCCTTTTATATTTGCAAGATGATTCTGAAATCAATTGAAAGAAACAATGTCGGTAGTTATATGAATCAAAGAAAGGCAGGATATACATAATCGACGGACAAAATACATGCATTGAAAGAGGGGTAGGAAAGACAGAATCAAAGAAATACAGGATAAAGAGAATCAAAGAAGACAGGATAAACATAATCAACGAAGGACAGGATACACAGAACGAAAGGAAATCGGGATATACATAATAAATGAAAAACATCAAAGAAGTACTGAATACACAGAATCAAAGAAGGGCAGAATACAAAGAATCAAAGAAATACACAATACCCAGAATCAAGAAAGAGAGGGTATACATAATCAAAGAAGGACAGGATACACGGTACAAGGAAGGGAAAGATAAACAGAATCAAACATGTACTTGATAAACAGAATCAAACATGTAGAGCACGACAAGAAAGCAGGGCAGGAGACAAAACAAAACAAAGAACATAATACCTGTAAAGTTCTGATTGTCCTCTCAGTGGATTCTCCAAGTTTCTCTAAAGCAGCAAACTCCTTTTCGCAAGCCAGCCGCTCTTCGTCGCTGAGCACCCGCTGCCTTTTGTCGTGGACAGCCATTCTAAAGAACAATCAAGCAGGTCAAAATAAAATGTCTCTACTGGTAGCACAAAACAATTGCGAGACTGTATCTCGTAATTCCTAGCAACCGAGCCAGTCAGATCGATGATAGAAGAAGCAGAAAGAAGATAAAAGCAGCGGTAGAGATAATCATGCTGAAAAAGTCAGAAAGATTCGTCGCATGATGGTTAAAAAGATGTGTGACAGAAGAGGTAAGAAGATCCGATGTAGAAAAGACTGAATCGTGACAGATGACGGAGACAGATACGGTCATAAGAGTCAGAAAAAGAAGCATAAAGATCTGTGGCAAAAGAGGTAGAAAGATCCATTGTAGAAGAGGCAGAAAGATTCGAGGTAGGAGAGAAGAAAGATACGTTATAGAAAAGGCAGAAAAATGTTTGGTAGAAAAGGCAGAAAGATTGATGGTATAAGAGGCGGAAACATCCGTTGGAGAAGACACAGAAAGATCTATGATAAGTGAGATATAAAGATCCGTGGTAGAAGAGACAGAAAGGAGCTTCGTAGATGAGGCATAAAATTGTCTGTTGTAAGAGCAGAAAGATCTGTGGTAGAAGAATTGACCAACACTTAAACGCTAAACTGGCCAAAACTCCTAAAACAAGAAAAAAAGCTTACATACTTACTTTTTACGTTTGAGCTCAACCTGCTTGGTTTTGAAGCTGTCGATGGCTGAACCAATTTCTTCAACAGTTGTGTTTGGTTTACGGATCAGTTCTGCCCAGCTCTCAGCTATGAATGTAACATTAATATTGTAGCTGATGGTAATAGTAAGGTGTATAAAATTATATAATTAAAGATCCCGTTCACGCCTTTAGGCGTATCGGGTATATGAAAAGAGCACCCATATTTTTACAGACGTTTGTTCAGCAACTCACAAATGTAAAATTTTGTGTTTTTCTTGAGGTCACCCTTAGAGACAATCAATTTCATTTTTGTAACACAGAATGAATAAATCTCATGTTTTTAAATATGACGAGCGTTTCCCCCCAAGACCGATTTAATATACAGACGATAAAGGTCGTGAACGACCGCGTACCGCGATAAACATTGTAAACAATGGGCTTTTTCGAAACACTGTTGGCGCTGACAGAAGACAGTGTCAAAAAACTAGCCGCACAATCAGGAAGTTTCCACTGTATTCTTCTGACCGAGCACCGACTGAATGTCTTATTCCTAACCAAAAATCGGCACTGCTAGGGCAACAACTTAAGGATCTGAGGAAGGCATCAGCAGTGGGACATGGCAACTGAAAGAGGTGTCAAATAATGGGTACCAGGAATGTTCCAGCTAGTACGTAAACGTTAGCAGTAGTAGTAGTAGTTTTTAATCCACCAGGATATCACATCAAAAGATAATCACCCGGTGACAAAAAAATGCCACCATTCGGATGAGGATCACCTGTGGAAAGGTCTCAGAAACCCCGTTCAACCGTTATGTTATAACAGGGCCCATGGCAACACCCAGGCTAGGGTTTCAAAATAAGTAAAAATGGGGATGGCCTATATACACGTGAACGTTGCCAGTGTGCACGTGTTGATGGGAACTATTATGCAGTGACGACTGGGAAAATCATCAGTAGAAGAGGGACAGGCCGATCAAGGGAAATGACGACGATAGGCTGCGTCGGTAGAACTGATCCAAAAGGACAAGGGACCGAGATCTGTGGAGAAGCATTAATGTCGGCAAGGCATGTGATAATGATACTGACGATAATGATAATGAAGTTCGATTTAGCTGCAGACGATTGATTGCTCTATTCAGTTTAATGTTGAATTAAGTATCAACATCGCAGCACTTGGGACACTCCAACAAGCGCTCTGTCCTCATCCTTAGCAGCAAGCGAAGAGCTCCAATTCGGATAGCACCAGTAGCCGTTTAATTATAAATCAGTTCAGTAAACAATGGCAAAATGCTGAGCGTAAAATGATCTAGTAAAATCCCAAACCCCCAACAAATTGTGGGATTGGTTTGCAGCGACTTTTTTCTTTCTTTAGAGAAATGAAATAATATACTACCTAAAGTAGACTATCAAACATAACAATAATCGCATTTCCTTACCTTGAAGGTCAGGAATGCTTACGTGTCCTTTGTTGTTGTTGGGTGTGCATACTACTGTGTTTGGAGAACCCGACTGACATGGCGTAATTGTCAGGACTTCCACTGTCTGTGGTGTGGTTGGAATGGATTTAGAAAATGTAGGAATCTGTCGATGAAAACTTGGAACTGGCGATCTCGGTAACGGTGGAGGTTGGTCCTCAAAAGAATCATAGGGATGTTGCAGTTTGGTAATAGTAGATATTTGTCCTTCAGAATGCTGCTCCTTCGTTGGTTTAACTGTAGCTATTGTTTTTACAGTTGGTTTCATTAAGTCACAGTTTAAAGATTGTGTTAATCTGTCAACGCTGGGAAATTTGTTGGCTTCTATGGAATTTCCCACATGTGTGTTCTTATCACTTGCTGGGTGTTTGGCAGCGTAATGCTTCTCAACTGCTTTTGACTGACAGCCATTACTGAGATCAACAGAGGAGATCTGGGAAACTGATGTTCTTTCTGATCGCTTGAGAATGATGGAATATTCTTCTCCTGACGGTGAGAGAATTGTCTGGCTTGTCCTTCTTGAACTGCCAGATTTTGTGACTATGGAAGCTGGGATAGAATTTGGTTGTGTGCTGACTGTTATTTCCGACTGCCCTACACAGCTTATTGTGTTTGAATCTGTGTCAGCGGAATTTGGTGGCTGGTTTGTCTGATGTTGAGATTTGGCAGAAGAAGAATGTTTTTTGGAATGAAGCAATGGCGTGGAAGGCTGTGATGGAGAAAATCTATGTGATGACGATGAGGAGGAAGACTGGAGTGTTGGTTGAGAAGATGACGAACTGTGAAGCTGTGAAGAATCTATGGTGGAATATCCCTCTTCAGATTTATTATGAACAGCGCTGTTGCCACAACTACTGTCTGAGTCACTGGCTGAGGCAGCATCCACTACACTGTAGAAGCCACTGTCTGTTGTCTGGTTGTACTTGCATGTCAGCATCAAACTGTCTGTGACTTTCACAAGATCTGAAGCCCGAACGATGTTAGCGTTCATGTCAGCTTTATTCTGAACATCCAATCCTTGTGGAGTTTCACAGCTGGCCTTGAGCTGAGCGACTACAGCCATTGTTTCCTCTGGGTCTTCATATTCGTGTGAGCAAACAGTCTTGTCCCTATCCTGTATATATAAATAAAACGATTGGAACTGTAGCAAGTTATTAAAATATAAATAACTGGGAAATACCTTACTACATATCCAATCAACGAGTCTCAAAATACAGACTATAAACACACTAGAAGGCAAATGCTGTCGACTACCAGATAGCTGCACTGCTTTGAAACCCAAATGTTCCCCTTCCAGCAAAACAGTAAATGATCGATAGCATTTTCATCCCTACTTTATGCTGTCAGTGCCAAACATGGAAAATGAATAGGGCACTACAGTCGAATATAACCGCAAGGTCACTAACAACACAAGAAAGGACATAGTTAGGAATATTGGAGAGGAGGTGTCTGGATTATACTGACATGCAAAGAATGAAATGGTTTAGCAATCTAGAGAGAATGCTTTGAGACCAAACTGTATATGAGACATGTGGGAGGAGGACAGCTGACCGACCAAGTGTTAGCAAACCTTCAGTTTGTCGCTTACTACAACTTGCCTGTTAACGAGACCGTGTTCCATCTTAAATTAGGCCCTGTAACACACACAGAGATTTCTTATGATTCAGAACCAACCAATCATCACAACATCAATGTAGAGTTAATCCTTGGTGATAATGTAAAGTGTCAGGGTAATAGAGAATCAGATACTTACAGCTGGGCCTAACAGTTCGCCTGTGTCTTCCTGCAAGAATCTCTCCAACCCTTCTGGAACACCTTCAGTTGAAGTCTCTCTAAGGAGGACCCGAACCCATTGTACCATTTCATGCACTGAAAGGGGCTGTAGAGAGACAATATAAAATTGATGATGCGCATTCTGATAAATATCATATTTATGATAAATGTATTCTTTCAGGTAATCAATATCAGTTTACTTCTTTAGTCTGTGCTATGTGGCGTTGGTCGTCGTGTCTCGTCGAAAGCCTTACATCTTGTAGTACCAGCCATTTATTCTCATATAGGAGTTCTAACACGCCATGAACGCTCTCCTGCGGATCGAAAGGTCGTGGGTTCGGGTCCTGGCGGAGCCAGACTATTTTTTTCATTAATAACCGACCTAGGCTAGCCATGTAAACCCAGTCTTGGGTTGGTACCAGGTGCAGTCCTGGAAAGTAAAGGTGGCCGGAGTGATGCTGACCACATCACACACCAAGTGCCGATTAGTGTATAAAATATAGATCTAGCCAAATATGCCCAATACGCCTAAAGGAGTGGAAAGGGGTCCTCTACTGCTGTTTTTTTAAATACACGCCATGATCCCAAACTGCCCAGCATCTTTTCTCGTAGACTCCCGTGCCTTCCATTCGCTTTACTTTCCTGTTTACACCACGCATTCTATAGGGAGGCATGAGAGAGAAGGTTGGAATCAGACCATGTCTGGATTATACTGACAGATAAAGAATTAAATGGTTCGGCAATCTGGATTGCTCGTGGCAATAATAACTAAATCCAGCGATGAGGTTTATATTCTCAACAGCACAAAGCATGGGGGTTCTGTGAGACGATGTTTGTCCATAATGACTCACTCTGGGAGATCTTTTAATATTACTTAATCAAGCGATTAGAAAAGAAAAAAAATGCACACACACAAAGATGTATTTCATCTTGCTGCCTACTATGTGGCTTAGTCGTTGCAAACGTTGTTTGTTAATTGCGAGCTACCCGGTTCGATCCCAACTGCAGACCATTTGGCAGCAGACCATGTTTTCGACAGTGTAATTGAGAGCCGATCGGCAGGGGCAATGGCAAGCTACTGCACGTAACCTTTCCTAGAACACTCACTAACAGGCAAAATGTGCACTATAACGTCCTGTAAAAGATGGGCAACTAACTGCGCTGCTTACCTCAATAGTTATCCTCTCCTTGTTGCCCTCAACCAACATCAGACCATTCTCGCTATTTATTTCACTGACTGCTCGACGGAGGAGGCACGTCTTCAGGGGGAAGGTGAGCTCACACTGGTGGCTGAGTTCGTTCAAGTAGCACTCAAACATGTTTCCTTTGACCAGGCACCAGCGCTTGCCCCAACATCGTTTGTTGAAGTTGCTGAACACTGACACGTGACCTGTGGTTTAAAGAAGGAATAAGCATATTGTGTTTATGATCTTTGTTCGATTGTTGGTAACGGTTTTTACCCTACATTAGGTTTGTAACAAAGATAACTCCTAATGTAGAAAATGCCAACAGGAAAGTGGAATTAAGTTAACAACATCACAGCATTTGGGAAATTAGAATATAGGTTTTCTCCTCATCTTCAGCAGCCAGTTCCAAATAGCACGACATTATAGGCGCAGCATGATTATATATCGGTATTTGTTTTCCTGTGAGTGTTAAGTTCTAGCTAACCTCCCTGGTCACCATTCTCTCCAGACCATGTTGCTCTATTTGTGAGTCTGCACTTCTCTCTAGCTCCTAAATGGCCTTGTTAACATCTGCAGTTGGTGACCATGGTAAATGGATATCTGAGAAAGACTGTATGGGTGTCCAGAAGAGACACAATCATAAATTAGGTTTTAAACAAATAAGCTGACACAGATCCACTTCCCAAAAAAAAAAAAAAAATGCAGCAAATTAAATGGTTTGCAGACTTTGATAATAATACCCTGCAACGTCATATCATGCACCAAAGAGAGAGAGAGAGAGAGAGAGAGAGAGAGGGGGGGGGGCGTAGAGTAGGAGGTAGACCAAAATGAATATATCAGAGAAACTCTATAACAGAAGAATGTATTTGGTCCAGGTAGCCTTAAAAAAAAAACACAAACATCATCTCCACAGACACACAGAGAGAGGCAATGGAGGAAGTGAAGGAATAAAATAAAACAAAAAGGAAAGAAAGAAAGAAAGAAAGAAAGAAAGAAAGAAAGAAAGAAAGAAAGAAAGAAAGAAAGAAAGAAAGAAAGAAAGAAAGAAAGAAAGCAAGAAAGCAAGAAAGAACGAAAGAAAGAAAAAGAAAGAAAGAAAGAAAGAAGAAAAGAAAGAAAGAAAGAAAGAAAGAAAGAAAGAAAGAAAGAAAGAAAGAAAGAAAGAAAGAAAGAAAGAAAGAAAAGAAAAAAGAAAGAAACAAACAAACAAACAAACAAAGAAAGAAAGAAAGAAAGAAAGAAAGAAAGAAAGAAAGAAAGAAAGAAAGAAAGAAAGAAAGAAAGAAAGAAAGAAAGAAAGAAAGAAAGAAAGAAAGAAAGAAAGAAAGAAAGAAAGAAAAAAAAAAGAAAGAAAGAAAGAAAGAAAGAAAGAAAGAAAGAAAGAAAAAAAAAAAAGAAAGAAAGAAAGACATCGAACAGAGAGCTAAAGAGTAATGAATCCGACGGATCTCCAAAATCTCTTTACTAACGAATCAATGGACAATAACTAAACCAGTTATCATTAGGTTACTACAATAAGCTCTAGGAATTCACCATGAATAACTCACAGACAACTGCTTCCATACATCATCATTTCGATCAAGTACCTACTTCTGCACGATATGTCTGGACAGGTAGTGCCGCCTTCCGTTTCCCAAGGATTTCTACCTGCCTCAGAGGTATCACAGGGAGTTGTGGGTTGTGAGGAAGCGCTGGTATCTCCAAACACAGAGTTCATGCTGTTGTCTGAGGTCGGCGACACCGATCCCCTTGCCA
The DNA here is from genome assembly GCA_905116865.2 of Candidula unifasciata. Classification (NCBI taxonomy): domain Eukaryota; kingdom Metazoa; phylum Mollusca; class Gastropoda; order Stylommatophora; family Geomitridae; genus Candidula; species Candidula unifasciata. Next base: position 219,160 of record CAJHNH020001816.1, on the reverse strand, counting down.
AGTTGCCCAAAGAGCTGGAAGATGATACGAGTATATGAAAAGGTTTCCTGGAAGCATCGGTAGTATCCCCACATGAATGTCTGCAGGATGCTGGGTGCGGCGACTTCCTTCGTCCTGAGGTTTTCTTGCCAATATTCTCCAAGAACTGGGTGGCTCGAAAAGCAAACGACCCCATTCTTGTCACTTTCTTTCCTGAAAAAAAATGGTGAAGATAAAGAAGAACTTGTTATGATGTTGAATGGGATGCATTTAGGAGAGGTGAACAAATCAGAGCAATGTCTACACAACTTATGAGATCAAAAATATTAAGAGAAAGCGGATGTCAGTATATGTGCCACATCCTGATGTGAAGTGGACAGGCACAGAAACAGGAAGCAAATGGAAGAGATGACAGACGATCAACAGAATATCTGTGACGAAAGTTGATGGGAGAGGCCCCAGGTGCATGACTAGATGACGTAGATGATATCACAAAGACTAAGCAGAATCGAACACAATGAAATAATCAAATGCGGTTTTATACGACATGTACATATCCTAATAGGATGACGATGATGATGACGATGAAGCTGATGAAGGTGGTAATTATGACGATAATGAAGATGATGGTGAACTTAAAAAAGTATCCTCGTGTCTAAGGCGGTTTTAGATGTTCTTTTTCTTACGGTATATACCATATGACGTTAGTCAGCAAGCCTGTGAGCAGCCTTCTGTCTGGTATACTGTCAATCATCTCTGAGACACATACTCCTGCCTGCCACGAAACTTCATATCTAACATCACAGACATGATTATCCATGCAGTTAAACTGACACCAGATTGTATGTTCTTTCTTTGAGGGTGGTGTACATCCTAAGTGACGACGTTAAACTGACACCAGATTGTATGTTCTTTCTTTGACATCCTAAGTGACGACGTAAAACGCGGGTGGCTGCAGTCGAGCTAATCATAAAAATAACTAACTAAAGACAAGCTGTATGGTATACAGGAAACTGTCGATTGCATGACAGTCTATACAAGCTGTATGGTATACATGAAACTGTCGATCGCATGACAGTCTAGACAAGCTGTGTGGTTTACAGGAAACTGTCGATTGCATGACAGTCTAGACAAGCTGTATGGTATACAGGAAACTGTCGATTGCATGACAGTCTAGACAAGCTGTTTGGTATACAGGAAACTGTCGATTGCATGACAGTCTTCATCATGGCTACTGGCCTCCTAGTGTAGGTTTTCCGACAGGACGATTGGGGATAACAATGAATCCTGTAATGAGACATACGACACATAAGGTTCACATTTAGTCCTAAGTTCCATTCTATCCTGTACAATCCCTGCGATATCCTGGATGGAATCCAGTCGATTATCTGTCGCCTCGCTTAACAACATTTACCTTAGGGTTTCTCTTGCACGTCATCGCTTCCTCAATCGATTTGTTTCCTATATCAGCGCCTGTTTAGTGATTTTAGTGATTTAGTGTTTAGTGATTAGCTTCTCTTCACGATTTGCTCAATATATATTGCAATCATGTATGCCTTATAACTGACTGACGCCGATACCAGTGGTTGTCAAGTGATGTCTCTTATATTTCAGCATTTCTTGAATTCGTCAAATCTAATTATAATGAAGTTGTTATGCAATGCAGATATGTCTGAATTTGACTTGTCCATGTCATTTCAAGTTACAGCCTTGTCTATCCTAGACCAGTGGACAACACTGCTGTTGTCTGTATATTTAAATTCGTTCAGTTACACTAGCCATCGCCATGAGCAAAGAGTCCCATGCCACGTCATAGCGCAATAAAAGTCCATCATCTGGAAAGACGGAAAGGTGCTAATCCTATACGTAATGCACAAAACAATATCCCATGGAAACACAAATAAGACCTGACTGAAGATGCTTGACAGAAATTAGAAGAAGAATTGTAAAGCAAAAGTAATCTTTATTTAGCAAGATGCCACAGATCCTTACCAGTAAACTATGGCAATATCTGTGGGAGGGGGAAAGAGCGGAATGTTACAGCGCTATATAGAACATATGCAGTTATATCCACGTTAGACAGAGAGAATTATCAGAGAAGCTGAAGAAACACCTACTGGCAATAGATTTTTTCTTACAATAATTTATTAATCAGTCAATCACAGCTCCAACTTCACAGCCTCGCTCTGTTCCTGCGCAAGCGAATACTATGTAAACTGTCAATCAAATGTGAACGGTTGAAACACACTGTATCTCTGACGCATTAAATGCATAGGCAGCCGTCAGACATGCTAAACAAAAAACCAAACAGTCCTCCCCTAGAAATGCATTTTATCGTCCAAGGAAGTAGTAATTACAAGATTCTGCAGTTAGCAACGCAATATAGCATAAGGCACCACAAAAACTCGCCATGACTATTTTATAAACTGCAGAACAGCAAAAATCACGTTAGGCGCAGTCGAAAAAGCATTCCAAACTAACCTGCAGCTCACAATGTCGCGCCAGGAACTCAGGTCAGCACTGTGGTGTCGAAAATAAGCGCTTTCAGTACACATATGGGAGAACATTCAACAATTAACCTTATCAAAAATAAAACGCTCAGCCTGCTGTCCACCATATTGAGCAGAACAACCTGATAAGAATGCGAGGGTGAAAGATACCATGAACAGATTGGAAAACAATCGGGACAATCCTCCGCGAGATGGTTGAAACCCTGACACTGATTAGAAATAACTGAGAGTGTGTTCCTGACATTTCAGAAGGAATAGACTTAACAACTATCAAGATCGATGGAAAGAGAGCATACCTAGGCAGCTTGGTCAAACAGAAGAAGAAGAAGAAGAAGAAGAAGAAGAAGAAGAAGAAGAAGAAGAAGAAGAAGAAGAAGAAGAAGAAGAAGAAGAAGAAGAAGAAGAAGAAGAAGAAGAAGAAGAAAGAAGAAGAAGAAGAAGAAGAAGAAGAAGAGAAGAAGAAGAAGAAGAAGAAGAAGAAGAAGAAGAAGAAGAAGAAAAGAAGAAGAAGAAGAAGAAGAAGAAGAAGAAGAAGAAGAAGAAGAAGAAGAAGAAGAAGAAGAAGAAGAAGAAGAAGAAGAAGAAGAAGAAGAAGAAGAAGAAGAAGAAGAAGAAGAAGAAGAGAAGAAGAAGAAGAAGAAAGAAGAAGAAGAAGAAGAAGAGAAGAAGAAGAAGAAGAAGAAGAAGAAGAAGAAGAAGAAGAAGAAGAAGAAGAAGAAGAAGAAGAAGAAGAAGAAGAAGAAGAAGAAGAAGAAGAAGAAGAAGAAGAAGAAGAAGAAGAAGAAGAAGAAGAAGAAGAAGAAGAAGAAGAAGAAGAAGAAGAAGAAGAAGAAGAAGAAGAAGAAGAAGAAGAAGAAGAAGAAGAAGAAGAAGAAGAAGAAGAAGAAGAAGAAGAAGAAGAAGATGACGATGGCAGAAAAGAAGAAAACAGAAGAGAAAGAAGAAGAAGTCAGAAAACAACAATAACGAAAACCTAATGTCATGTTGATGGAGCGCTGAACTGACAATTTTGAGAATAAGACAACAGAATGGTGAATCTGATCCTGGCATAAAATGATGATGATTAAAAATGACGATGGTGACAATAATGTGTACAGATAAAGCTTGAAACTTGCATTAACCGTTACCGTCAGTTTCTGTTATCCGCCATCATTAAAAGGTAAAGAAACCATACAACTTTTCACTCAGAAGCAGAGACAATGTTATCAAATTGCATCGACAGGTTTGAAATGCAAAAAGAAAGAAATGTAACTCATATCTTACTTCTTTGTAAGATACAGAATATCCCTTGGCAGAAAGATCTAGCATGAAACACACAGAAGGAGATGGCAGATTGTTTTCAAGAATGTAGATTTTTAGTATTACAAAATATGTATGTTCCGTGCTACGCTTACAGTTATATTGATCGTTTTGTAAGATTTAATACAATATGTATGTAGTATTCGTTTTTAAGGAAGCTGACATATTTTGGTCATATCAAGCGCCACGACGGATTGGAAACAATTATAACAGAAGGCATGGTAACAGGAAGGAGGAGCAGGGACCGACCGCCACGAAGATGGGCACAGGATATAAGTGACTCCTTGAGTACGAAAGTACATGAGGCAGGAGAACTGGCGAGAGACCGAGTTTCTTTCAGGCAGACTGTGATGAGAGCGACGCTCTGCAAAGGACATACTACATGATAATGAAGATTCGTTTTTAAAGCATTTCATTGTCATCTTCGTCCCCATCCCGTTTTGAAATCACTTTACTGCACATATATTATTAGATTTCTGTTATCTGTTCATTTCTATTACCCGTCACAGCCCTGGTCCGGGGGGGGGGGGGAATCAAAGTTTGACTCTACTAGGATGTGCAACACTCATGGCAGAAATAGCTAGTGGAATGTGACAGGACAGCCAATAAAATCCATGGAGCAGCCATGGCAAGAAATGGATCATGGTTTCTCATCAAGACCCAGACAGTGACAGAATGGCGTGTACATAGGCTTGACTGACCCAAGGGAGGGCGGCCCATTGATCAAGTAATTATAGTTATCCCTGACGGATTTACATCACCCACTGAGTGCCGATTGGGTTATAAATACACTAGTCGAGCATCATATTTTCGATTCAGCACTAACGTGTAAAAAAGGGGTAATTTAACCTTTCTACTATATTTATCATTCTGATGAAGTCAGAAAGGGGTTCCGATTTCTAGCGATACTTAACTGCTGGCACACTGTGTGTGTGTGTCTGTATCCGTGTGTCTATATCCGTCTGTATGTCTTTCTGTGTTTGTATGCGTCTGTGTGTCGTTGTGTGTGTATATATGTATGTATAAGTCTGTAAGAGTGTGTTTGTATCTGTATGACTGTATTTAATAGTTAATGGGTTAGTTAGTTAGTTAGTTAGTTAGTTAGCTAGTTAGTTAGTTAGTTAGTTAGTTAGTTAGTTAGTAAGTTAGTTAGTTAGTTAGTTAGTTAGTTAGTTAGTTAGTTAGCTAGCTAGTTAGTTAGTTAGTTAGTTAGTTAGTTAGTCAGTCAGTCAGTCAGTCAGTGTGTGTGTCTGTATCCGTGTGTCTATATCCGTCTGTATGTCTTTCTGTGTTTGTATGCGTCTGTGTGTCGTTGTGTGTGTATATATGTATGTATAAGTCTGTAAGAGTGTGTTTGTATCTGTATGACTGTATTTAATAGTTAATGGGTTAGTTAGTTAGTTAGTTAGTTAGTTAGCTAGTTAGTTAGTTAGTTAGTTAGTTAGTTAGTTAGTTAGTTAGTTAGTTAGTTAGTTAGTTAGTTAGTTAGTTAGCTAGCTAGCTAGCTAGTTAGTTAGTTTGTTAGTTTGATAGTTTGTTAGTCGACAGATTACCCTCAGTGCACAACGAACCATTTAGTCCATAAGTGCTCGGATCCCCTCCTCTGTAAATCCGACAGCGTGAGCAGCTGACAACACCAGTCCTGTGATGGTTTCTCACTGTTCTGTGGCTACCTGCATATTGTTGTTCTTGACTGACAACACTCCTTCTTATATGTTGTTCTCGCAGTCAGGTCATGGTTGCAGATTCACAGTAATTACTAGGTTCTGGCAAACGTCTTACTTCTGGTAGGGCATTCACGGCATCTGCCTGGCCCATGGCTTGCCCAACATCCACAGTAGCTTTACTTGCAAGCCTATCAGCTTGCTCATTTCCTGGCCCGCCGGCGTGCCTTGGCACACACATAAAACTGATATGTGTCAGAGATAGAAAGAAAGAAAGAAAGAAAGAAAGAAAGAAAGAAAGAAAGAAAGAAAGAAAGAAAGAAAGAAAGAAAGAAAGAAAGAAAGAAAGAAAGAAAGAAAGAAAGAAAGAAAGAAAAGAAAGAAAGAAAGAAAGAAAGAAAGAAAGAAAGAAAGAAAGAAAGAAAGAAAGAAAGAAAGAAAGAAAGAAAGAAAGAAAGAAAGAAAGAAAGAAGAAAATCAAACAAAAACAAAACAACAGCAAAGAAGCTAATTCACATACCTTGCTTCCAAACGTTGGTGGGTTGATATAGAAATCAGCGCACTCGCACAACGAACCTGCCAGATGCGTATGGTACTTCGGTGGCGGTTGGCCTTTCGCGTGACCGTTAATGTGCTGGTAGATGGCATCAAATGTATTAGCTGCCAAATTGTGCCAGGATGTATTAGCATTAGATAGAACAGAATAGGACAAGGCTGACTGCCCAAATGTATAAATACAATCAATGGAGGTTTTTAAGGACAAATGCATACATTTGAGTAGGCACAAGGATTCACATACGACCAACGATGTATCACAGGAATAAAGAACAGCAAAGGACATGCTAAAACTGCATTTTATAAAATTGAGAAAACATGCGAATGACTTGAACATAAACAATTTATGTCTTTTTCTAAAATGAATCCATGTCCATGGAGGTAAGGAAAGCAATTCCCGCGTGCTATATAGTGCTAGATTTAACAGATGGTGGTGAATCCCGGACAGATAATAAACAATGCAAACAATTTCTTCAGGTCTCAGCGATGTGGTTTCACAGAATAACCCTTACAATGCCTTGGACAGACAAAAAAGCAACCCAGATTTTTTGAAAGTGTCGAAGGTTAGAACAGAATTTATCACAATCATCAGAAAGAGGCAACCATCATTTTTTTTTTTTGGGGGGGGGGGGGGGGGGGGGGGGGGGGGGGGTAAGGGAATTCAGGTTGTGAGAAAAGGAAAACTGGAACACATTTTGACCAGTATAAAGTTCTGTGGGGAAAACAAACAGGAAAACTCGAGAAGATTATTGACAGTCTTTGATAATGATATGGTGGGGTGTAAACACACGAACTGATAAACGCTGTTGAGAATCGTAGATTTAGGAGAGGCATGATCGGTCAGGCATTTGATGATGATTAGAATGTTGCGTTGATAAAGGAAGATACTTTTTTTTTTTTTTGTTGATTGTTTGTTTGATTTTAAATTGAATTTGTAATGCCAACTCAGGTGGGAAATAAAAAAAAATTAAAAAAAATTAAAAACAGCCACCTAGATTGCTGATCAGATCCGTATCTAAAGATTATCCCTGGAGGTCAGTTCAAAAGCAGATTCGCCCGTCCGTGACGTCATCCATCACGTGCACCAAACCTACATACAACAGCCAGCTTCACCCTGGCCTCTCTAGATAACTGAATCTTTTCGAGCAACTGGCCGGGCAGTTTGTGAGCTGGCGTTAATCTGTAATATCAACGTGGTTTGAATGTCCAAAAAGTCCGTGAGGCGTTGGTAGTCATGTCTATCAACAACCTTCTGTCTCGTGTACTCTCAATCAACTCTGACACAGATCATTTTTCATGCCATGATTCAAACTGTCCAGCATATGTTCTCTCGGTCTCCCTCAGCCTCTCCTCCCCTCCTACTTTCCTATCGTCACGATGTACTCCAGTTTTATCTTTCTCAACACATGACAACAGATTTAATTTGATTTGATTCAAGAACCGACATCACAAAACTCGAGGCATCCCTATAAGCGTTCTTTCTCCATCTTCAGCAGCCAGCGAAGAGTTCCGATACTAATGGTGCCAGTAGCTTTCTGATTAAACGTCCGTCTTGCCTTTCCTCTGAGCCTCGAGCATCTGCCAAAACCTCTCGTCACTCCCCGTTGCATCAATCTCACCAGACTGTGATGATCTATCTGCTCCTCCGAACTGTACACGCTCTCCCACAAGGCACTAACCACGTTTGTCTTATCATGGATCAGTATTCCACCAAGTTGCGCAGAGCCAGCCAGTCCGTCCGCCTGTTCATTTCCCATCACACCGGTGTATGACCAAAGAATGTAGATTGTCTCTTTCTGATGTGGGCAATAAGTTCTCTTCGTGACAGTTGACGAATCATTAAAGACATGAAACGACAGTTAGATGGATTTTTCAACAAATACACGAGTAACTAGATCAGTATTAAAAGGGGTGAATCCAAGAATGACGAAGACACCACAACAGCTGGTATCAACAATTATAGAACAAAGGTGATCTGAATGTACTAAGCATTCTGAACACGCATAACATCACTGCTGGATGATGATGATGACGATGATTATGACGATGATGACGACGATGAAACCGTGATCTACATTTTGCCTGTTTAGTAGCTTCACTAGATCCTATAAGAGCCGTCTTGATGTAGCAGCTGGATTCTAGACTGCGACTCGGAAGGTTGTGGGTTAAGGTCCCGACGGAGCAGAAGTTTTCATTTCAATAATAACCATGGCTGGCAGGTTGACCAAGACTCAAGGCGGCACCAGGTTTAGGTTTGGGAAAGAAAGAAGGCCGGTGTAATGTTGACTACATTACCTACTGAGTGTCAATTGGTCTATAAAATTTAGTTCTAGCCCTATACTCTTAATGTAGACACAATGGAGGTGTGGAAACGTGTCCTTTACCAGATCTGTTAACTCCTGCTCACTTTCTCCTGCTTAGTAATGCCAGGGTGTCGAATTCGATCCTGGCTGCAGATTTTTCGCCTTGCGTAGGTTTCGAAAGTAGTATGGAGAGCCAATCGTTCAGTAACAATGGCAAACTACTGAACGTACAATTTGCCTAGAAAAACCACAACAGGCAATTAATGTTGAGGTTTGTTCTGCAATTCCATCTAAAGGATACGCAACACCTTTTATGCTAGTCACGTCAACATATAGGGCAACCATCAGAATGTGAACAATATAAAACTGGAATAATGTACTTACCTCGGTCCAAATCTGAGCCCATTCTTTCAGTTGCACACAAAAACTGAAAGAGTCGCCTTCAGTCTTAGTCATCCTCACCTCAAACCCTTTCTTGCCTTCCCTCTCATAAATATTTGCCTCGTATCCGGCAAGAGGGATAACCAACGACGGCTTGGCATCTTTCTCTGGCTTGTACACAACCATGTGACCGTTGCTAATGGCAACAATTCTTCGGTTCCACTTTAACTTGCCCTTGTCGAAGAGCTCCCCTGAGATGTGGATGCTGTCCAGTTTCTGAAACGGGACATCAATTTCCCATGGCACAGGAGATTTTGACTTTCGCAGCTTGCCGTTTCTTCGTATTGTTGTTTTCTGCTTTGGCTTTCTGAAATAAAGTATTATTTCAAACTCACTTCCTTTCGAATTTCATCGTTTCCTTCCCCTGCTCCTCTTTTCTCTGTGTGTATAATTTACATACAGAATACGTGTGTCTTCCCTGGTCCTATTTACCCCTTTTAGGTTGGTGTAGTGAGCCCTCAGAGGAATCTAAATATTTGGGAGCAATTTTTACATGCGACGGAAAACTGGACAGAGAAATTAGCCCCAGATGTGCCAAAGCTAATCAAGTAATGGGTCAACTATCTCCCCTGTTGACACACAAGCAGATCCCTCGGAGTACTAAAGTCAATCTTATCAGAACTATTTTTCGGCCAACACTATGCTATTAATGCCAAACGTGGACACTTAGATCCTCCAATGAACGTACAATTGTGACAACAGAGATAAAATGCCTCAGAAGAGCAGCAGGAGTTTCAAGGAAAGACAGAATACGAAATCATGAAATCAGACGAATGCTAGGAATAAAGCCAGTCTTACAAGTCGTTAAAGAATAACAAATGAAGTGGTTTGGACACCTAACAAGAATGCCCTGGTACTATCCACCACAGCGAGCCACACTAAAATGTTGCAACGGGTATAGAGCGAGGGGAAGACCTCGGAAAATATGGAGTGATGGCATTAAGAACAGCCTTACAGAAATGAACATCAGTCTTAATAGTGCTCTTGACAGAGATCATCAACGAACATTACATCTCCCCACGACACTTCGATGAGGTAAAAGGTGGAAGAGAAGAAGAAGCAGAAGAAGAAGTAGTGAGCCTGAGGATTTAAGGCATGTCTAATGCTGTCGCCACGAACTGTACCCATTAGGACTTGGCATTAAGACCCTGACAAAAAAAAACCTTTCCGAGCTGGAAACCGATATGCTCTGCCCACTCGGGAGCCGTTAGATTTTTTTACAATCAGACATTTTTGTGTGGAGCAGATCCCAGTCGATGACAACAGCGTGCCCTGTGGATAGATGGATCCAGTCTGGCAACGACGGCCAGTACAGAAGAACTTTCACGCGAAAGCCTGGATTACACGACGACCCCTGCTTCAAGCGGTGTTTCACCCTACTCTTCCTGCAAGTAAAGATAGGTCTCTGTCAGAGCCTCAGAGCCGAAGTTCCTCGATGAAAATGAGAAGAAACTCCAAAGGGGAGCATGTACAGCAGGAGTCTACCAATCATCAGAAGAAGTAATCTCTCGTCGACAAATGTTTAGGCCCACTAGCTCCTATACATTTTCAGAGAGTGGGCCCACCTGAGTTCATGAAGCTCAGGGTTGATTTTCTCCTGCTGCACGTATTGCCGGATGTTCTCGGACAGGACAAGACAAAATTGGTGACTTTGCAAAAGGTACTCTGAGACACGAAGTGTATTTACATAGTCGTTGCGGTAGCATAATTAGAGCTGTCAGCTTACTAAATATAATATCCAGACAGACATGCAAACACTTAGTGTTACCAACTGGAAAGAGAAGGCTAACCAGAAAGATGAATGGAGGCGGGTGATATCTGCAGCATTGAACCTCAAGAAGCAGAAGAAGTCATCTCTGGTCGAGCAAGAGTAGGGGCGGGGTGTAGATGCAATAGAGATGTGGATTTTAGAAGATATGGTCATTGTGGACAGACGATAACTAAAATAATGGAGACATCCTGGACAGACGACAAATTAAAATATAGTGAGAAAACATTCACTCATTACCCAGCATGGGCGCTTAAACAAGGTAAGCTTTGTGAAAGTCAGGACAATTATTATGAACATAAGAATTGTTATAACACTTAGAATTATGATTAACATGAACATTATCACAACCAAGTGAATTATGATCAACGTAAAAATTATGATGAACAAATTGTTATGAACATGAAAAAATGAACAAAAATAATATGATGAATATGAAAATTATGGTGAGACTGAATATTTTGATGAACATGAAAATATGATTAGTATTTATTTGATGGTGAGCACTCAATTTAAAATAAACACGCAAATGATTATACAAAAAAATAACGACTACGAAGGCGATAATAATAACGATAGTCACGAGCATTCAGGAAAACCTACTTTGGCAGTTTGACGTCATATCTACTGGCGATGTCCGTGCTGGGTGGATCGTTGTCTTCATCAAAGGACTCGTAACTCGTGCTGTCCCCGTCACCTAAAACATAATAGAGAACTAGTGTAATGATTGTTGTTGTTGTTGGTGGAATAAGTGGTGGCTGTGATTGTGTTTATTGCTTTAGTACTGTCAATAGCTGCGTTGCTTCCACTACGTAGGACACGAACCACAGCTTGAGGAGATATTATAATAATATTGATTACGCACCAACTAGACTTCCGAGCCACCTCCACCAACGTTGTCTTTGTGACCGCGCCACAGTCACGTATACGTGCATTCGTGCGGGGCCGTGCACCTGTGTGTGTGTGTGTGTGTGTGTGTGTGTGTGTGTGTGTGTGTGTGTGTGTGTGTATACAAACACGTGTCGCACATTTCCATGTAAACGCGCAGATGTGTATGTTAAGTATTTAAGATATAAGTGTATATGTATATCTATATTTGTGTGCGAATGTGTATACTTCATACCAACGCCCTCCCCGACAACCCCCACTAGGTACTAGAGTACCTGTCCAAGTCACTAGTTTTTCGTGCCATTAACATTCCTTAGCTAACATATTAGGCACAAAGTAGGCAGACCACAAATATAACAATTTTTTTTTTTTTACTTGCACATGGTTGAACGTGGCTGATTTTTTTGTTTTGTTTTTCAAAAATGAATGGATGCGGCTGCTATGCTGTGTCAAGTGTCTTCTTGAGATCGGAAGTAGTAGTTAAAGATTTCACGACCTATCTTAAGTATTTCCTTGTCAACAGACCCTAATCCACACGCCAAATAGAAAACATAATAGAGATTTGCATCGTTTTTCTCGGCACGGTTGAGTGAACAAAGTCCTAAAACTGTCACGGCGTGCAATGATTTGTTTTATGCCCACAAGTAATACTATCTTTTATCTATCATCTTGTTGGCTACTGCATTTAGTTTTTAACAGTGTTAGCGTACTCTTATGGAGAACGTTCTCGTAGTTGTGGGTTTCCCTGCTTTGTTTGTTACATCTGTTACATGTGATTTGTAACCTTCTTGTAGTCCACGTCGTCGGGCGTTGGCGCTCATGTCTGTTCACAACCTTCTGTTTCATTTACTGGCAATAATATGAGATTCAGAGCTTGCTGTTTCGATGACAAACTGTAAACCTTCTTTCTGTGTTTTTATGGGGCCCCTTCACCACCCCCCCCCCTCAAAGTAAAGGCCGTTTTCACCCCTGTGGAGTATCGGGCACATAATACTGGACTCACATGTAAGTAGACTAATCGGCACTCGGTGGGTGATGTGGTCAACATGACGCCGGCCACCTTTACTTTCCAGACTTAAGGGGTCACTACACGGCATTTTTCCCAATTTATGACAAAAATATCACTTTTTCAATGTGTTCGTTTTTGTAAAGTTCGGCATTCGTAGAATAGATGACACACAAAATTTATGTCATTTGTAAACAATTTAGCATTGAAAAGTTAATACTAACGACACCACCTCGTGCACTTTTTTAAGATAAAAAAAGTTTAAAAGTCAGTTTTCTCAAATCTCTATATTTCAGTTTGCTGAGTGTGTGAAATCTTAAAATCTAAGCTAATATATAAAGAGTAGAAACATGAAATTTTGTATACATACTCCGTAAACAATATTATAGGGACTGGTCTATTTAAAAGTAGATTTTAGAAAGTTTTTGCTTTTTAAAATTTGATTATTGTTTTATGATGCTCGATTTTTTTGACTTTTTCAATAAACCTACATTTTAAAATTCTACGAAAAATATTTAAAAACATGTTTAAAGTAAATAATCTAGACCTGCACCTCTAAATAAGATAAAAGGTAATGGATCCATCATCTATTGTTGAATACCTATGTTTGTTTTTAAAATTTTAGGATTTTAAGTACATATTGTTTTGTTTCACAGGATGGCGGCTATTGCCATGACAACTATGATTTTTTTTACACTTTAAGTATACAAATGTAATAACATGTATCCCTACAAACGACCATTATGAAATAACTGCTCTAAGTCTGTAAATAAAAAAATAAAATGTTTTGGCTAGGTGGACTTGGGAAACAATACGTTTTTGTTTTAAATTTGACTCCATATGGATTCAAACCCAAGATCTTCAGGCCAATACCCACCCTCCCCTTTATAAATACGCTTTATTCTGATTTGTATCCATAGTTCCACATATTCAATTCTGGTTTCCAGATAAGAGACTACACAATATAATGGATTTAACAAAATGTTCGCCTGTTCCGACAGTATTAAAAAAAAAAAAAAACACACACTATAAATTCAGATGGATTTATAGGCTCAAGAAAAAAAAAAAAAAAGATCCAACCATCCTGCATGTAACTTGATCCTGAAAGGCATAACATATGTGTCCAGGTTTCTGTAGCATTCTGTCACCAAATATAGTGAGGCGCTCGACCCACATGGATACCCATGAATGTATCGGGTGCGTCTCTTTGCACTTAAAGTAGATCGAGAGCAAGTGGCGTAAACTAATAATCAAATCTACTGCTTTTTCTACTTTGTCATCATCATCATCATCAACATCTTCTTCTTCTTCCTCTTCTTCTTCTTCTGCTTTCGCAATCAAAAGGCAGTTGTAATTTACAGCTAGGCTGCAAAATTCCACCCTTCCTTAAAACCTGATGTGATTTCAGCAAACATTCATTTAGTATGCTTGCTAAAGAAGACTGAACTAGTTTTGTTTCAATTTACCCCTGTCTAGAGCATGCGGAGCGCATGGTACAGAGAGAGAGGGCGGGTGGGGGGGGGGGGGGGAGGGGGACATCTGTGAAATTCAATCTTACCGGAAAGATCGGGTTCAGAGGTCAATGATTTCTCAGTCTCCGACCTGTCAGATTTGTCCGAAAGTGTATAGATCTCATTCCTCTTTGGCAGAGGTGGTCGATAAGGTAGATCCGGTGGCTTCTCTTCTTCATCGTAGGCGAAACTTCGGCTCTGAGGCTCTGAGAGAGACCTATCTTTTCTTGCAGGAAGAGGAGGGGCAACACCGGTTAAAGAAGGGGTCGTAGTGGAATCCAGGCTTTCGTGTGAAAGTTCTTCTGTACTGGCCGTCGTTGCCAAACTCGATCCATCTGTCCCACATGACACGCTGTTGTCATCGACTGGGATCTGCTTGGACACCGGCACTTCGTACAGGGCATTCTCATTGTCATCGCTGTCATCGTTGTTGTTGGTATCAATGGTTATCTGTTGACTGTTCTCAGAAGTTGTTCTGCTTCTTGCGACATTCTGACATCTTCTGGCAAAATAAAATGAAGGAAAACATTGCAGGATGAATGGATAGATGGTGTGGGTAAATGGATTAATGAACGAATCAATAACTGAAAAAAGTAGGTTTAGGACATTTCCACTTTTTATCTGACCCCTTGTTCAGCACCCAACAGAAAATTCCAATGCTGATGTCGAAAGGGGCAGTCTGGCTAAATCCCTTTTCTCTGTTCTACTTATCGCTGAGTTTCGTTTGGATACTCTTCTCGTCCGCAGATGAAACACGTTCCACATGGATGCATATTCGGTATGTTCTGTCGAATCCCAAAGAGCTTTTTCAACATCCATTTTATCATAAAGTAGATCGCAGTCCAGAACAGTCGCGCCAGCCTCTGTTTAAAAACATGCGCTACACACATACACACACACACATACACATATTTAGTTAATCAGTTCATTATAGTTATAGTAATCAAAAGACAGGATGCGTTGGACCCGGTTGTATTGAAAGGGGGGTGGGCAGAGGTAATCAAGAATGGAATTGGAATCAAGAATAACATATAATATCAGGTTTAAAGATGAGCATCCGGGAAGAATGTTAAAGTTTGACCTAAGAACCAACATCACAGAACTCATGACATTTATATGAGCTCCCCGACCCCCTCTTCAGCAGCAAGCGAAGATACAGACTGCAAGTCTTTTCAAAAGAATATAGTATGTTGTGCAAATGGTATATTTCCCTTAGATGTAGTAGTCTTCTTTGTTTAACTGAAAGTTATTATTGTTTAAATATGTCGGTGTCAGTCGAGCGCACACAAGCATTTGTAACAAACATTTCATTGTTCTCAATAATATTTATGTTATGCAACCAATTAGACATATAGTATTACTGAATTATCTTTATTGCTTTGCTTTTTTTTTTTAAAGTTCAGTAATGTAAGTTTAATTAGAGCACTATCCAGCGTGGTGAATTAATATTATTAACTATGAAATGATGTACGAATGAATTACTGTAGGCAAGAGTGGACTGGAAGGGCAGAATGTTTGACGGGCGTGCGTGGCCAGTCATTAGCCTTTTTAAAATAAAACGTGGTCATTTGTATATTCCTCCGGGTCAAGAAAACAGGACAGGCAAACCAACAGACAAACATTTAGACAGACAGGTAGGCAGGCAAAACAAAAGCACAGACAAACAAGCAGACAGACAGAGAGACAGTAACAAATAATAGTATGCCCCATAAGCAGTCGTAAAACAACAGACATAGCGACAGAAAAATAATGACTAGAATAGACTATCAAATAGACAGGGTGACCTATAAATAACCAAGGACAGACAGGCAAATAGACTAGCAGAGAGGCCGACACATGAGTCTCAGAAACTAAGAGGAGCAAACATGTTCAGATAGATACAGTAGCACACAATGTAGGGAAGCTTACCTGTCTGGCTCATCAATGTCGTCATAGACTTTCACCTCCTGAAAAACACAACATGACAAGACAAATACAAGTATCATTCAGCAGTAACTGAAGCTCTAAGTCAAACACCCTTGTCCAGCCTATGGCGCATCAGGCAAATCCTGCTGAATGTTTCTCTACTAACCGATACTAGATGGAGGATGTGGTCAGCTACACACTGGTCGCGTTTACTTCCCATTTTTGTAGTTTATACATAATTTAGACTAAGTCAACCTGTGGGCCAAGGT
The DNA here is from genome assembly GCA_905116865.2 of Candidula unifasciata. Taxonomy (NCBI): domain Eukaryota; kingdom Metazoa; phylum Mollusca; class Gastropoda; order Stylommatophora; family Geomitridae; genus Candidula; species Candidula unifasciata. Next base: position 203,062 of record CAJHNH020001816.1, on the reverse strand, counting down.
CAATAACAAATTCTTTCTAGTGTGAATTTGAACCTAAAATCTTCAGGCCGGCAGGGAAGTGCACTGATGCGATTCCCGAGGATACACCACACAATGTAGACGTTAAAAGGTAGAAGGACTACATATGGATTCAAACCTTCAAATGACCAGATGACTCTCTAAATGGATCAAGTACACTTCAAAGCTCAGCCGGCCAGTCACCCCATGATTTGACTGGGAAGGGGAGGATAAGATGAAGCAAGTCTTTAGCTTAATTTTCTAAAGGCCTGGTTCGTTTCAGGGCTCCTTCATTCAGTTCACGAATGCATTTTTACGGACATTCGCCGGAGCTACGGAGTTCCTGCTTTGTGCACCGCTCTCGGGAGGAGACAGCAGTTATGCGCAGTGAAGTAATAAAACAAGATCATTTAACCTTTAACTGGAGTTGAATTTAACAAACAAAGCATCACAAGCAACACACAAAATATGCCTTTTAAAGCACACATTTTCAATAAGCAAAGGCCAGGAGAACACACACAATAACTGACACACACAGAGCACTTTAAGAAGTATATATATATATATATATATATATATATATATATATATATATATATATATATATATATATATATATATATATACCTCAACCTACAAGAATTCCCGAGCCGCACATATTGGCAACAGAAACATGACCCGGTAAAATCACACCTGTATACTCATAATCGAGCTTATATGAAAGCTGAGAAACTACCGAACTAACCCCCTCACATAATATCACCTTACCAAAGACGCATCGTCAAAATGTGTCACATATTTCTGCATGGGCAACCAAGCAGAAAGAAATCTGATTTGGTCTGAAACTTGGCTAACAACTGAATCCAGCTGGTTAACATATGTAATGTTTAGTCAATGCCCATTCTGCACAGCCTAAATTATGGGCTCTAGACCTGTATAAACTTAAAGTATACCTTACTGAATAAATCAAGAAGTGACATCCTTGAAATCAGAACATTCGCACACGTGCTCAGTCTCCTTCTTCAGTATCAGTTTCCACCTGATTAAAAGTCCACCTATTTCCTTCTCAATATTAAATATCTTTCGGAACCTCTACTCACACATGAATTACTCTTTCAAGGTATGGATACCCTATGTGTTTTGTTTCACCAACCACATGTTCCCATGGAACCTCCACCACGTCCACGTTATCATAAAGTATCTCCCCACCTAGAAGGTCGTCAGCAGCCAGTCTATCAGAATGCTCAGGTATTCTGTGGGTCATGTGGTCTAACAGTACGCTAACAGCAGTTTGCGTCTCAGAATTCCTGTTGGCGCCAGTCGACACAAAACAAATGGCAAACACACCAGATAGCAATTGTACAACTATCCACGTTTCTCTTGCTGTTTATATGGTCCTTTTTTTGCCAGCTTCCACAATCTTTGTAAACATAGGCATTGCAGATCATTTTTCTCATCCACTGGCAGGCAGGCATAAATACAGACAGACACACATACAGATAGATATACATACAGACAGACTGATATACAAGTAGAAAGACAGACAGACTGATATACAAGTAGACAGACAGACAGACAAACATACAGACAGTCAGAAAGACATACAGACAGACACTGAGATATACAAAAATATTGACACGTAGACAAACAGACGGACGGATAGGCGGTCGGTCGGATGGACGGACGGAGTGACAGACATACATACAGACAGAGACAGACAGACTGAAAAACATAGGGGCAGACATGCGGGAGGTTGGTAAGTACTCTGTAGGCAGGCAGCCAGGTAGTAGATTAATAACAACGAACCTTTTCAAGAGAGCTAACATCTATCTCCGTGTTGTGATCAATAAACGAACGCGATATTTCCCGCTGGGTAGCTGCAAAATCTGGAGCGCTATGATCAGCTGGTATGCCGCTGGATTCCTCCGTCTCCTTCAGTAGTTCTTGTGGCAGCACTCGACCTGGGCAACGAAACAATACATCTCCTCAACTGATATGTCAGGGAAAGTCATTTTGATTATGCAATATATTTGTATGGTTCACTGTATCTGGTTCATTATATCCAGTTTATTATGTCTGGTTCATTACTACAGGTTCATGAGATCTGGTTCTTAATGCCTCGGTCATTTTACATATCTCATTTTGTCTGAGTCAATATAAAATATCCGGTTCGTTATAACTGGCTCTTTTTATCCTGTTCATTAGATCTGGCTCATTATAATCGGGCTAATTATATCTCGCTCATTATAACTGGTTAATTGCACCTGGTTTATTACATCTGCTTTTTTGTATCTGCTTTATTACATCTGGTTTATTACCATCTGGTTTATTGCTCATGGTTTATTACATCTGGTTTGTTACTCGTGCTTTATTATACCTGATTTGTTATGTCTGATTTATTACATCTGGTTTATTTTATATGCTTTATTAATCTGGCTTGTGAAATCCGGTTTATTTTATCTGCTTTATTACACCTAGTTTATTGTATCTGCTTTATTAAATCTGCTCTATTACATCTGGTTTAATACATCTGGTTTATTACATCTGGTTTCTTACATCTGGTTTATTGCTTTCGGTGTATGCTACTTGAATTATGCCTTAGAAGAATACTAAATTTCAAATGGTCAGATTTCCGAACCAATACACAAATTAGGCAAGAATCCAGGCAAGAGTATGTGTCTAATTTTATACGAAAACGCCGCTGGAACTATGTCGGCCACGCCCTTAGAATGGATAAATCAAGACTTCCTTACCAAGCCCTCATCTGGACACCACAGGGGAAAAGATCTCGTGGAAGACCAAGGAAAACCCTACGAAGAACTATCATCAGGGAAGGCTCACTCATGGGCCACTCAAACATCCAAGACCTACAACAGATTGCAACGAGCCGCCATGCATGGAGAGTCATGACCTCTGCCCTATGTGCCGCACTCGACACAAGAGGAAAGACTAACTAACTACTTGAATTATTATATCTGGTTCGGTACAAGCTCGGAAAACTGTAAACTGTTCAGGCGTGTCTTGTGCAGTCCTCCTACACTACTAATTATACTGCTGGTGTCCAAACTGCTGGTTCTGCTGCTATTACTACTGCAATTACTACTGCTACTATTACTACCACTATACCACTAGTCATACCATTCCTCCTACCATTGTTGCCGTTTCTTCTAGTATTGCTGCTGCTGTTGCTATTACTGATGTTATTACTGCAGTATTTGCTGCCACTACTACAACTGTAGTTACTACTACTGCTATTGCAATTACTTCTACAGCTGCTGCTCTTACTATTGATGCTTCTGCTGCTGTAACTACTTCTACTACTAATAATAATATCGCTGCTACCACTACTACTACCCCTGCTACTATCGCTACTACAACTGCTGCTGTTATCATTGGTGCTGCTACTACTGCAACTACTAACGCTACAACTACTGTCACTACTACTACTATTGCTACCACCAGGACTATTGCTTCTGCTACTACTGCTACACATGCTGACACTTCTATTCTGTAAAAAAAAAAAAAAAAAAGTATAGGTATCTGATCGCGCATTTTTATTAGTTCTTAAATAGGAATAAACTCACAAGGAGCAAGTACAGCAGGGATCTACCAGTCGTCAGTAGAAATTATCCTCGGCGACAAGTGTTTCGGCCGACGATTCCTAGACACTTTCGGAGGTGGGCCCACCTGAGTTCATGACGCTCAGGGCTGGTACCCTGCTGCACGAAATTACCGGATGGTGTTTTTCTTTCGGATAGGGACAAGACGACTTGGTGGTTTGCAGAAGATACTGTCAGATAAGAAGTCGTCGCGGCAGCCTAATTAAAGCAGTCAGCATACCTGGACGACCGAGCGACAAGCTTACGATTGGTTTACCGGACACATGTTGGACCTTTATTAGCACGTGGCAGAGGATCACTGGCATACCGTACCGGGATGTGTGGAAAGCAGACTCAAATGTTGTTTGCAGTGTTTTGTTGACATGTGGGCGTGAATTTGTGGGTTTTTGTAATCGTTACAACGCTGTGGTCAAATGTGTTTAAGATCATATTTGTGAGCTAAGCTCACGCAATTAATGCTGCTATTGGCCGATTGCAGGCAGGAGAAAGTCAAAGTCAAGTTGCTAGGCATCTAAACGTGCATCATATATCTTTTTCAACAGGACAACGACTGACCCCATTCTGTACAGCTGACCATGCAGTTGCTGGCTGCCAATAACATTCAAACCCTAAATTAGGTCGCTGACACATAATGATCCCGGAAGAGCTCCCATTATCTAATTTACTCTATTCATTTTATATGGCTCGCTAAGTAGGCCAGCCAACAGACTTCACTACCCTGGACACACTTAAGACACACTCCTGCTGAGTACAAACATAATCTTTAATGTACAATGAACAAAACAACTAGAGACACTTCAACTGAGTAGGCAGTTCTTATCCGAAACCGCTGGCGTTGAAAAGCTTTTACATTCACTGGTCAACCCAAGCCGGTCCCCATGGATCTACAAAAAACACGACTCCAAACTAACAGTTTATCAGTGCTAACTAAGCCGCCGTCTATTGCCACATGGGACTCAGCAGCACATGTAATGTGAATGTTTAACTCAACCCAGCGTGACGAAATGACCTCAGTGGTCTCAGAAGTTATATTGTATTTGATAATTTCTTATGTTCAGAGAAGGACAAAGAATTATAAGCAATATACACTGAGCCTAAAATAGTTCTAAAACCACTACAAGGGATTTGAGAATTGTTTAAACTGCGTTTCCAATCTCTAGCCAGACAAAGCAACCTTGCTTTAGGTAATATTACCTTGGCTAGGAATTCCTTTCTCGTGTCTATGTCATAAATATTATCTCCTGCCCAGTCTGTAGAGGCAAGTAAAGGGGGAGATAACTTCGTATCACACCTGATTAGCTCCCCTGAACCCGACTTTAGTGTCATAAAAAAGTTACATAACACAGACTGAGGGGCTCCTTTTGAACAGGATAGATCAGGGGAATTAAGTGGTCCGGTAGACATTTCAAGACAGGCCGGCGTCCAGCGTCTGAAGTTTTCACACATGATAGTGAAATTCTCCTGAGAGCAGATGTTTGGCAATTAGGAATGTTTAATCTTGGTCAAGGTCGTACTGTAGGCCGTTCACTGTGAGTGACAGGCCCATTGATAGCTAGGTTGATCTGCTAGGTACCTCAGAGGCGGGGCTTAAGTCATCTCCTTGAGGGTTGGGTAGAACCTAGTAGAGGGTGGAGTTTACCCTTGCAGACAGATAGAGGTATTGATAAGACAAGCCCTGGAATTTCTGTCATAATCGCTGCCACAGGCAACAAACAGGTCGACCTTAGAGGTAATTCTAATGGTTTGATTCTAGTTTGGCGATTGCTGGAAGTTTCCAGGTAAGAATGTACAATTATTTTCAATCTTGTATACATAGGTTAGGGAGTTAGCTAAAATCTATTCTACCTTTTCCTAATTTGTCTACACATTCTGCTTGAAATAGTTCTTTGTGAGTATTCAGTATCTCAGTTAGGGAACTGCTAAACTATTTCTATTTCTTGTATGTTTGTGGCACATGTTTTGCAGTGTATGTTTTCATGTTTATAAAATAAGACTTGTATAATGAAATGTGAATTATAATGTTTCAACCATCAACCAAAACATGAGTTTGGACAGTGGGAAATGATGCCCACATATGCAGCTATGCTGTTACATTTTGGGTGCCCACCATGTGCTCACCTAATGTGTTTACCTAAACAGGGGATTTATAACCCCAGGGGAAGAATCATGAGTGTATATTATTCACTGTCACTGAAAGATAATATTCAGGACAGCATGCTCGTATAAAATGTTTGGCGTGTTCAGCACATAACCTGCGCCACATGTTTATGTCAAATCAATGTCAGCAAGTTGGAAGTCTGAGTGATGACGGACAACAGAAAATCAACTATCATGACAGAACCTTAGAGGGAAGGCAGGATTTGTGAGACGTCGGTGTGAGACACAAAGACCTTCAGAATAGACTGGAGAGAATGTGGAATATGAGGAGTGATGAGATATAATGTATTATTATATATTGTATTAATTGACACATGTATTCTTAGTGTAAGTCAAGATACTACACGTATGTGTTTGTTTCCATTATTACAGCTCCCATGTGGGTGAGGATCAGTCGTTTCTAAGAACAGAAATAGAGGGTCATCACGGTCACGAGACTACATTGTGCTAGAACTCGGCCAGCTTAGAAACAGGTGGGAATCAGAGAACCAGGTGGAAGGACCAGGAGAACTGGGCGGAAAGATTGGAACAGCTAAGAAGGGACTCAACACGAGGACTCTCAGAGGTTGCACTTTCTAAAGTTATGTAACATGTATTTATGTAACTAAACACCACCATTATCATTTACTCTTATCTTAGGGGCTCAGTTATCAAGCTGAAGTATCCCATTACCACCATACCATCATTATTGACTAAAAATATAAAGAACTAAAATGATTATTAGGATAATAAATCAAGTATATGGTCTTATCCTGCATCAGTTTTTTTTATAATTCCAAGTGTGTCTGTTCTTACCTGTTTAATTAAACTGTTAAGATAGAATAGCATTTGGTGGAGGCTCATTAAATAATAATAATAATTCTGTACCAAGAGAAGGTCGACGGATTGGGTCAACTGCCCTGTCTAGTAAATAATTCAAGATAATAATATATAGACATCTAAAACCCATTTCCTTCTCTTGTGGGTACCAAGGTCAGCTAAAGTTAATATTAATAACGAGCCATTATGGCTGTTTTCTTGGATATCCAGGACTTTGTCTGAGAGCAACATAGCCCGGATAATAGTTCAGTTAATCTGGTGGAGGGGATGTGTTGAGGGGGAAATCCCTACTCAACATATAAATCATTTAAACCCAAATCCAGAGAACCCACGACCCGGGACGTCACACTAAAAAGTGTTGTAATTTCCAAGGGAGTGGGCCGTAACGTCACACCCAGTTTAATCCGTGGTCAAGTTGCCCGGTCCCACACTGAGCTGTACTGAAGGTCAAATCGTTCATATACGATGATACACTAGCATCACCTCCGTTCGTCCCATAGCCATACTGGCCTCTGACACCTGGCCATCCCTGTCTGAAGACATTAGTCTGATTTAGCACCTGTGGGATAGTGTCTAAGACGTGTCTGTCGCCGAAACGTTGCTACAGTTAATGGTTGTGATCTGTTCCGGGCACTCCAGGAAGAGTGGGCAGCTATCCCACAGGCCCACATCAGACATCTGATCGCATCCATGCCCAGGAGATGCCAGTCACTGATCCACGCAAGGGGAGGTCACACACCTTACTTTCGGGAAAGGCCTGCGCTTAAAAAACTATCGTGACCTAGATGCATAAAAAGGTGTATACTGATTGGTGGAACCCTAAGGTATTCTTAAGTAAATTTTAAGTAATTTCACTTACTGTATTACAAAGATGCAGAATGTCAAAACTGTGAGCATGTTTGTTCCTTTCGGTAACTATGCGTTTTTTTTTTTTTTAAATTTAAACAGTATATTACTCCTATTGTCATTACAACTCTAACTACTAATGTCAATACCACTATTTCTAACACTGCTAATACAAAATAATTGTTTAACAGTAACAATGCTACGACCACTACTAATATTACTAATGCTGCTGCTACTACTACTCTACTATTGCTGTTACTGCTGTTGCCTTTTTTACCACTAGTACTAGTACTACTAAACTACTGGCCGCCAATTTGCCTAGAAAAACCACACAACTGCCAGGGGCTACTGGGGTTGATTCTGCAACGTCCTGCAAAGAATACGCAACTAACCTAACTAGTACTACTACCAATACTACTACTCTACTACAACTACTCTTCTACTTCTACTCTACTACTCTACTACTACTACTACTATTACTGCTGTTGCTGCTGCTGCTGTTGCTCCCTGCCAGAAATACATCTCTAATTATAATATGTTACCTTCTCTCGGTGGTACAGATGGGGGCAAGTTGGCAATGTCCAAACGTTCCACAAAGAACTGTCTGCGCTCTTCGGCAAAACTTGTCAACGATTCAGAAGCGAGCGTGTTTATGAGGAACTCTTCTATGCCTGGAAGCAGCTCTGAAAGGAAGTAACAGTAAATCATGGAGTTGTTGCCACTTCAATGCTTGATTTTTTAGATTTAATCCCCCAAAAAATAACAATAAGCTATATTTCATGAATTATCTAACTTGAAACAGTCCGTTTGTTTTACCAGCTGAAAACTCCGGCAACCTTCAACTTTATTTTTAGCAGCTTCTTTTTGTGTTATTTCAAAATATTATCTTTCAGAACCTTTCGTTGTTAAAAGCGATTTGTTCAAGAAAATGTAGAAATAAGAAGGTTATCAAGAGGACTACCTGTGTAAACAGATATCAGAAGAGAAGAGGGAAATTTAGTCTGCTCATTTTAGAGAGGAGAGTATTTAGAATAATTACCCAGTTGCTGAAATTAGAAAGCTGTGAAATGAGTAAACTATGACGTCCAAGAGAAAGCTTTCAATAAACGTTGTTGAAAGCGACCAACGGTTGTGGATTGGATCCCATCAATGGTATCAAAAGAGCTGCAAGGTTAGAACGGAACTGATGAACAAATCATGAGCCCTCTATCACTTATACAGTCAGGAAAGACGATAACGATTATGTCTTTCACGTCGTTGGTTTTGCTACAACCCTCTGGAAAGACTAGATTCTTCCCCATTTTCCCGGCAAGTCCTCAAAAATGTCTGGATTTCATTTGCTATCAGAGGCAAAACTAAATTCCAAACATGTACAGGGTGTGGCGGCTGTACTAGCCATACAGCATAACACAATCTGGCATAAGACTTGCCTGTTTGGGTATCACGGTCCCATTGGAAGGGGTCAGGAGACAGTCACGCCGTGAAAGTCGACAGTCGAATTTGTTAAAATAAACTGAGAGAAGCTGTCAGTGTACTTCGGTCAGATGGTGAAATAAAAAGCGCCACTTAAGGCACCATGATGACTGGAAACATCAAAGGTAGAAGAGACACAGGTCGACAAAGAGAGACGATGCTCGACCGCCTGGTGGAATACAATTAATGAAACAGATTCAAGATGTCAATGCAACATCTATGGAGAAACACCTGTTCTACGCAGCTAGGCAGAGTACATGATGATGATTATGATGATGAAGATAAAGACCAAACTAAAGGAGAACTCAAGATCTTCGTGTCCTACATCCTTGTAAATACTAAATACTGGTAGTAAAGACAGTTTCCAAAACTAAATGGGTGATATTATAATATATATGTTCAGCTGTTTCATGTTCAACCCCATACCAGATTTATAACGTTCCCTGTGTGATTTTTCTTCTGTCCCCTATCTCCCCAGGAGAGCATAGGCTCTCTCAACCAACTCACGCGAAATCTTCAAATCGTTTGCTATTACATGCAGCTGTTTGTGTTCGTTCGTCTGCCGCGCGTTTTAGGTCTGTCTATATGTTCCTGTGGTTCGTTTGTCAGGCGTTTTGGGTCTGTCTCTATATTCCTGTGGTTCGTTTGTCAGGCGTTTTGGGTCTGTCTCTATGTTCCTGTGGTTCGTTTGTCAGGCGTTTTGGGTCTGTCTCTATGTTCCTGTGGTTCGTTTGTCAGGCGTTTTGGGTCTGTCTCTATGTTCCTGTGGTTCGTTTGTCACGCGTTTTGGGTCTGTGTCTATGTTCCTGTGGTTCATTTGTCAGGCGTTTTGGGTCCGTCTCTATGTTCCTGTGGTTCGTTTGTCATGCGTTTTGGGTCGGTGTCTATGTTCCTGTGGTTTGTTTGTCAGGCGTTTTGGGTCTGTGTCTATGTTCCTGTGGTTCGTTTGTCAGGCGTTTTGGGTCTGTCTCTATGTTCTTGTGGTTCGTTTGTCATGCGTTTTGGGTCTGTGTCTATGTTCCTGTGGTTCGTTTGTCAGGCGTTTTGGGTCTTTGTCTATGTTCCTGTGGTTCGTTTGTCAGGCGTTTTGGGTCTGTCTCTATGTTCCTGTGGTTCGTTTGTCAGGCGTTTTGGGTCTGTTACTATGTTCCTGTGGTTCGTTTGTCATGCGTTTTGGGTCGGTGTATATGTTCCTGTGGTTTGTTTGTCAGGCGTTTTGGGTCTGTCTCTATGTTCCTGTGGTTCGTTTCTCAAGCGTTTTGGGTCTGTGTCTATGTTCCTGTGGTTCGTTTGTCAGGCGTTTTGGGCCTGTCTCTTTGTTCCTGTGGTTCGTTTGTCAGGCGTTTTGGGTCTGTGTTTATGTTCCTGTGGTTCGTTTGTCACGCGTTTTGGGTCTGTCTCTATGTTCCTGTGGTTTGTTTTTCATGCGTTTTTGGTCTGTGTATATGTTTATGTGGTTCGTATGTCACGCGTTTTCGGTCTGTCTCTATGTTCCTGTGGTTCGTTTTTCATGCGTTTTAGGTCTGTCCCTATGTTCCTGTGGTTCGTTTGTCACGCGTTTTTTGGTCTATCTCTATGTTCCGGTGGTTCCAGTATAAAGATATTCAAATATTATGTTGTCAGGCTTTATCAACCCATCAAACACCGCAATCTTTTATTGACATCTTGACAAAAGACATTTCTTTACTTCCCTTTTCAAGCCCCACATCTGTGATTCGATCAAACTTTGTCATCCGCTGGCATTAGATGTTTGTAGTTTATTGTAATTGTGTTAGCTGCTCTCCGTGTTCCAGCTCCTTACAGCAGCATTGATCATTTCTCCTTACAGCAGTACTGATCTTTTATTGAAGCACAATATTGTAAGTTTAGTACTATTTTAAATTGTCTTTGACTTCTATAGATTTCCTAGTGCTATAAAAACTTCACTTGCCTTCTGTATTCTTACTTTACTGTCTCTATATTCCCACATCTATACCTATATTACTGCCTTCATAAATGTATGACCCCACATTCTGCAACCTCTCATACATTATGTTTTTAGTTTTCGATAGTAGTAAGGCAGTATATGTTTCTCCTTATGATTTACCTATTTCATTGTAGCCATCATTCTTAGACTTACTAACTTTCCTTCGCATATTTTAAGTCAGCATGCCTAATCTTGTTCCTAAGGAAAACGCCCACCAGAAACAGGTTTAAAATGTTATAGAATATAACCAAGATACGTTTTCAAATAATCAACTTAGTTCTAGCAGAAACCAAAAGGTCAATCTGCCTTTTCCAGCAGTAAAATTAAAATTAAAAACAGTTCCTTGTCGGTGATTTTCAAATACTTCATTCATTTCTTTGTTCTGCTAGGATTGGCTTCTTGTGAAGATTTTGCAAGCACATGTTGCCTGTGTGGTGGTTAGTCTACCGGTGTTCTTGAAACACTGACCTGGAAAAGCTTCTTGCTGATGTGGCAGTGCATCAAGCAGCTGAAGGTACACACAACAGCACATATGGTTCCATTGTTTGATGCTTTAACTGTGCCCGCTCTTGTCAGGGGTCCCGAATCATGGCGCCTTGGTGACTTTGTTCCCCCCCCCCCCCTCTTCCACCCACCCCATAATTTGTTAGTGATTAACTAAGAACTCCCCCCCCCCCCCTCCCCGCTCCGCCTTTCCCTTTCCAAAAAAGTTCCCAGTTATCGTAGATGTTATCTTTTTAAGCAGTTGTTTGAAGAGACGGATATACAATCAGTTACTGGCACCATTGGAAATTTAACTCTTTGCTTGCTGCTGAAGATGGGGTGTTCCCCATGGGGTTCTTGTAGGGGTGTTCCGAGTGCTGTGATGTCCATTCTCATCTCAACATTCAACATTTAAGCAGTTGTTTATACATTTTACATTATTTAAAATGCATTATTTTGTATATTTTCAATTCAGTAGTATTACTGTCATTGTTGTTGATAAAGTGTGTTAGGCTCAAGCTAAAATGAGTACCAGAGATGAACAGGAGGCTAGGGCGATGCGGTCAGTGTCAATCACTGAGTGCCTACCGGTCGACACAAATATGGCTCTAGCACCATATGTACGATGGCATAATGGGGTTCTTGACTTGACCGAAAGAGTGGCCAAAGAATAGGAAAGCTGCATTGTTTATTTACAGATCGCCTTTCTCGCTCAATGTACATGACCATACCTGGCGCCATGTCGTCCTGAGTTTGTCTCTGACTGTTCTTGGACTAATAACTCCAATTCTGTTCTGGTTTATGTAACGACGGGTTTTTCTAGCACGGTTTTCAGATTTCGCCACTCGAATCAGTGCACCTATGGCATAGAGCAGTGATTCCCAAACTGTGCGCCCCAGGAAGCCGCTAACTCTTCACAAAGGCGAATCGAAAAATATTGTAAAAGCTTCATAATTAATATAACCAAGACGGGAATAGTCACACTTTTACTTAGATTAGGGCGCCGTGGAAAATTTTAATAAAAAAAAAAAAAAAAACCGCCGCGACCAATAACAGTTTGGGAAACACTGGTACAGAGTCTATCCAGTGGCGTAAGCTGCAGACATCATATGCCCAGGCAGACCATCATGTGCCCTGGCAGACCATCATGTGCCCTGGCAGACCATCATGTGCCCTGGCAGACCATCATGTGCCCTGGCAGACCATCATGTGCCCTGGCAGACCATCATGTGCCCTGGCAGACATCATGTGCCCTGGCAGACCATCATGTGCCCTGGCAGACCATCATGTGCCCTGGCAGACCATCATGTGCCCTGGCAGACCATCATGTGCCCAGGCAGACCATCATGTGCCCTGGCAGACCATCATGTGCCCTGGCAGACCATCATGTGCCCTGGCAGACCATCATGTGCCCTGGCAGACCATCATGTGCCCTGGCAGACCATCATGTGCCCTGGCAGACCATCATGTGCCCTGGCAGACCATCATGTGCCCAGGCAGACCATCATGTGCCCTGGCAGAGAATCATGTGCCCTGGCAGACCATCATGTGCCCTGGCAGACCAGTCAGACATTAGAAGATGCAGAACAGCTAACTAAACCTTCAGCTTACACTTTAAATAAAGCCGAGGTGGGGTAATAGTTAGACGCTTGCTTCCTGACAGACATGTCTTAGGTTTGAATCCGCGTCAAGTCAGATCATTATCAGAACTGAGCCTGGCTTTCTAGTCGCCCCAGCCTAAAACTGGTAGCAGGACATGTCCTAGCGTTGTTTTCCACGATGGTATGGACCGAGAGCAGACCATTTAGTACGCAACTGCAAACTATGAATGCTGGTGTTGCTTCTGCAATTCCCTGTAAAGGACACGATGCCAAATTTGTTGTTGGTGTTGTTGTTGTTGATGATGTTTTTTGTAATTTCCCGTGAAGTAAATGTGGTCGGTGTAACGTCTCCTTAAACTTAAAACAAAATATGATGCTAACTTTATATTCCCCATGCAGCACTGATGCGAAAAGGATCCTTTTCTTGTTACTTGTACTTGGCGCCCAGCTGGGCCTAGTATCCAAGGGGTAGCCGGGAAGAAGTAAAAACATCAAGGATGATGAGGTCTACGTCGAGTGTTAATTGGTTTAAAAGATCGAAATCTAGCATCATGTGTCCGATATCTGATGGTGTGAAAACGTGTCATAATATATTTGTAGCTTCACTGGAGTTCACTAACTTCACCTCTCTCGTATGCCCCGCTCTCACTGAACTGCTGTTATCTATGTTGTGTCTGTCTAACTGGTTTTAAGGCCGCGTTAGCGCAGTCGATAGGAGACTCGCTTTCAAATTCAGCTGCGACTCGCTGCAGTCCACGGCCGGTGTTCGAAACCGGGCGGTTCCAGGGGTTCACCCAGCCTCTAGGTAATAGGTACCGGAGTTAACACTCTGGGGTAAATGGAGGGACGTCGCTGTAGCTATGGAGTTTCATGCGGACAGCGACACAGGCGGACAGTTTCTTATCAGCTGTCAGTACTGGGTGCAGAGAACTTATGGTTTATAACCGTGCGAAATGACGCTGGTTCACATCTCCCGACTTTACCTTTACCTTTTACCTAACTCGTCTGTACTGTATTTTTTCCTATTACCGTTTTCAGTGATTTTGTAAATTCTTGTTCACATTCGTGGTATTGACTATTCATGTCTCTATCAAGGCTCTATAGCCGCAACGTTTACTTGATGTTTATGTTTGGGATACTGTGAAACAGACTGGGTTCCACTTTTTGCCTGATTGTATATATATCCCTGATGAGCCACTGGCCCCACAAGTTCCTTTAGTTACCTGCAAGCTGGTCAAGGAGTTTGCAAGCTGGAGATAAATACGATAAGCAAATATTCAGAGCACAACGTAATACCACAGCTTACATTTTGAAATAACAACAATGTTGAGACCGTCTGCATATTTGCAATAAATATGTCCCACTGTAGACATGAATTAGAAGGGAAAGTGCCAACTTTTACCTGGCTGGCATTGAATTCTTTTGCTGTTTACCCCAGCTAATTTGGCAGACAGCCTGTTTCAAATTAGAATGTGCCATTACAGGAGGTATTTGCGCTACAGTTTATCTGAAATCGACAGCAGGAGGTGGTATGTATCCAGGTGAGTTAGCAACAACTCGAGTCTGTGGTGGTGAACGCTTGGTGCTAAAGGTGAAAAGCTGGTTCCAGTCAGTCCAATCAAGTCAAGGATCCTTTCCACTCCTTCAGGCGTATTGGGCATGTAGGGCTAGACCTATATTTTATAGACCAAACGGCTATTGGTGGTGATGTGGTCAACATCCTGCCAGTCGCCTATACTTCACATCAATATCCTGCCAGTCGACTATACTTCACATCAACATCCTGCCAGTCGACTATACTTCTCATCAACATCCTGCCAGTCGACTATATTTCACATCAACATCCTGCCAATCGACTATACTTCACATCAACATCCTGCCAGTCGACTATACTTAACATCAACATCCTGCCAGTCGACTATACTTCACATCAACATCCTGCCAGTCGACTATACTTCACATCAACATCCTGCCAGTCGACTATACTTCATATCAACATCCTGCCAGTCGACTATACTTCACATCAACATCCTGCCAGTCGACTATACTTCACATCAACATCCTGCCAGTCGTCTATACTTCCCATCAACATCCTGCCAGTCGACTATACTTCCCAGGACTCTACTTGTGTCACCCGCACACACACAGAACACCACACTGCTCATTTATGAACTAACTTCCACTTGATCTGAAACTACAACGAGTTCCTATTCATTGATTCACACACTTTTTCAATTCATGCTTGCTAGTGTTTAGATGCCGCCTTATATTTAGTTAAGACATAATGCATTGTCAGTTTATAATTAAATAGGTTTTGTGATAAGTACACATGAATGTATGTGTTATATATATATATATATATATATATATATATATATATATATATATATATATATATATATATTATATATATATATATATATATATATATATATATATTTGTATAAGTGTGTATGCGTGATTGTGTATGTATGAGTGTGTATATGTGCGCTTGTGCATGATTATGTATGTACACGTGTGTACAAATGTAGGTGTCTGTGTATGTATGTGTGCTGTATATGTATGGATAGTTATGTTTGTGTATGTAGGGATAACGGTGCATGTACGGATGTGCATGATTGGGTGCTTCTGTATGTTTAGGTTTGTGTATGCATGTTTTCTGTTGTTGAGGTGTATGTATGTGTGGGTATGTATGAATTATCGTAGGTATGTTTGAGTGTGTGTGTGTTTGGCATGCCATGTAAGAGTATTTGTACGCATAGTGCTATTACTTGTTAACAGATGTATGAAAGAACAAATGTATTAAAAAAGTGAGATGAGAAGTTCAGAAAGTTAGACGAGCCTGCGCGCCCAGTTCTTAACCCTTTGAAAAAAAAATTGTGTTCATTCGTTCTCTTTATTTTCACTCTTGACAGCCGTGTAGGTACCTCCCTCCTAATCCAGCACGCGTGCCTGCAGTATTACATTGCAACCCACTTCACCCACACACGTCTCACATCGAGAATCATATTACCCTATATGCTACACGACCCTGAGGGTTCAACGACCCATGTATTACATAACTACAGGATGTGGTTCTCTGACGTCAGTGACATTAGAGAAAAAGGCCCCATCCTGCTTACCTCACGGTTTTTGCCAACTCTTTCCTCTCCCCTTTATTAAGGGTAAGGTACTTTTGAAATATATTTCTTTTAGGAGAGTCATGGTTAACGAGGAAAACAAAATGGACCCTTTCAAGCGAAGTACTTCAGTGACCTTCTTAGAACACCGTGGACCATAAAGCAGAAAAAACACTGACATCCTATATGATCTGAGCGTTAAGGAGAATTGGTTCATAAACAGCATCCTGCCCGCGAGTGATAAGCTATTTTAGACATGTTTAAAGTCATGGTGGCTTGGAGAGCACTTATGGAGACTACAGTTTCCAGATAACGAGGCAGAGGCAGATCTCCGTGAAAGGGGATACAGGACATTAAAGATGAAATTGGCTATGAACATACAGCCATAGCGATTTGGTAACTGTGATTGTACGTTTGTCTTCCTTTTCTCTGAGTGTGGAGGGTCGGTCATATCCACTGGCCACTTCAAGCCACCCATATTCTCCAGAACGTCATGATTCATTTGTAATTAGAGTTCGTGTAGACTGCTAGAAAGAAGTCAGACAGACTTGCATTAGCAATGCAGAGATTAAACAGCATGAAGAACCTATGGCAAAGCACCTGTAAATTAGCTGAAGTAAAATTCTTGAGATCAGGAATTTATACCTGGACTCTCACTCAATCACTGACGGACAAATATTGGATCTTTTGAACTGAAATGTTATAGAAAAATTATCAGAATACCACAGATCAGCACACAAAAAACTGGGGAAAAAAACGACATTATACACGAGTTACCCATCAAGGAGAATTGGCTAATAAACAGCGTCCAGTCCCGAAAGTTGAAGTATTTTGGCCACATTAATCGTCATGGTGGCTTGGAAATGACGGTGGCGGAGGGGGCAGTTTGTAGAAAGAGAAGCAGCGGTCGACCTCAGCGAAAGTGGATACAAGACATTAAAGAGGCATTTGCATTGAAAGCACATAGGGCTGGGGAGCTGGCTAGGGAAAGGGAAACTTTCAGGCGTGCCGTGAGAACTGCGATGTTCTGTGAAGGACGTTGATTTGTGATGAGCTGGTGTAATGAGCGTGAAATTATTATTGTTATCATCACCATTATCATCATCATCAAGCTTTCTCTTTCAGAATAATGAATCTCACTATTATCTCAATGTTCCCCAAACACGCATCATACGACCACATATTAGCTCAGTAAGTAATGGTGACTCTGTCATTATTAATACAATACTACTACCGCTAATACGCTGGCTGCTGTGTTGCTGCCAATGCTACTAGTTCTTTAATACTTCTACTTCTACTCCTGCTATTATTACTAATATTACTGCTACTTTTACTACTGTTATAACAACAACAACTAATACTACCACTACAACTACTATTACTAATACTACTTCTAAATCTTCTAGTACTACTACTGTTCATTATCAACTGCCTTGCCGAGTGTCGTCAGCGATCCTCGCCACTACACAAGCTGCGATAGTCAACAGCATGTATCAACTGGTTGTTCAGAATCTAGTTCCTCTGTCTCTATTATTACTGCTTCTTCTTCTACTACTACTACTACTACTATTACTACTACTACTACTATTACTACTACTACTATTACTACTACTACTACTACTACAACTACTACTACTACTACTACTACTACTACTACTATTACTACTACTACTACTATTACTACTACTACTATTACTACTACTACTACTACTACAACAACAACTACTACTACTACTACTACTACTACTACTACTACTACTACTACTACTACTACTACTACTAATACTACTACTACTACTAC
>CAJHNH020001816.1:155180-182680 GCA_905116865.2 Candidula unifasciata | reverse complement strand
AAATGTATGGAGTGCGATGATGATAACCGAACTAACCAACCAACTAACTAACTAACTAACTAACTAACTAACTAACTAACTAACTAACTAACTAACTAACTAACTAACTAACTAACTAACTAACTAACTAACTAACTAACTAACTAACTAACTAACTAACTAACTAACTAACTAACTAACTAACTAACTAACTAGCTAATTACTACTACTTTTTCTCCAACTACTACTATTACAACTCCTACTACTACAACTACAACATTTACTACTACTACTACTACTATTACAACTACTCCTACTACTACAGCTGCTGCTGCTACGGCTGTCACTTCTACTGCTATTGAGATTACTTCTTGCACTGTAGTTATTACTTAAAGTCACGCATCCTTTTCTAATAAATCTAGGTTTCAGACATCACTGTGTGAGGATGCATGATATGAGCTGGGAGATATTTGTGTTAGAGATAACCTTCTCAAACGTTTTTCAGCAACAAAACATGACTCTGCACTATCACACAAGAAAGAAGGCAAATAAAAGCTGCAGACGTATGCTAAAATGAACATGTAACACTGACTACACATACTTCCGCACACTTGCATACAGACAAACACACACACACACACACACACCCCTGACTTGCAACCCCTGCACGAATATGTGTGTGCGTGTTGAGGAAGTGTGTTGGTGTTTCAGTGTCCCCTTATGTAAGGAAGATGACTATGCTGCGCCCTCATGTGTGACTTACGTGTAGGTTTCAAGTTTTGTGTCCGTGTCGGTATGTGTGTGCATGTGTGTTTGTGTGCCGACAAGTCTGGAATCAATTATACGGTATAGTATAACAATAAAAGAACAGAAAAGACATGGGCGGAATAGACCTCCAGAATAAGATTATTTACTGTCCTTAGATGATCACTTCTTAACAGTGTGTTAAGGGTATGTAATGAACCATCCATTGGAGAATCGCACCGAACCTTTTGAAATGTGAATATTCAGAATAATATGTCGCGTTTCGTGGTGGGGAGAAAAGGGATTGGGGGGGGGGGGGGGGGGAAGCAAAAATCAAATACACATGTTTTGAAAAGATTGAGAACGACAGCAGAGTTGCTCACGGAAATACAAAAGACAAGTGACATATTTCAGGAGTATAGAAAGGCATAACACTATAATAAAAACAATAATAAAGAGAATAGTTTTAGGCTCGAAAACCAAAGGCAGACGGCGATAAAGGTCTTGGCGAAAGACACAATGTACAAGAGATCTATTGCACCAAGTAAAAAAAAAACATATTGCGGAGCGGCACCTACTTGACTGATCAATGGATCGATTAACTGATGGACAGGTTTGCTGGCTGATTGACTGACTGACTGTGGGCATGGCAATCTGAAGTCTGATGATTTGGGGTCGCCTTGCTAGGGCTATTTCTATCAGCTGGGCAAGCTACGTTTCTATAATTACTCTCCAACAGCAAAGCGTCAGTTACTCTACAGAGTAAATGAACTTGTAGCTCTTGAATGAATGCCTACCATTTGGCCCTCTCGATTGGACGAATTAACCAATACAAATATCACTTTCATCATTAAGTACCTAGCCAGTTGGCGTAGGCGTTTATCATCTCCACAGATCTCGGACTTTGGTATTTTGGATCAGTTTCACTGATGATTTTCCTCCATGCCCCTGTCTTAAACCAGCCACTTTTATTTCTCTTGGTCTGCCTCTGCCTCTTCTATAAGTGATCAAATGCTAGGATAAAACTATCTTTAATAAGAGAAGTCAACGGTGCTGGACTGGGTTCGATCCATGATATCGACAGTATTGTCTGGGCAGAATAAAGAGACGAATAGACTTCGGCTTTGTGTTACATACACGTGTTTGACTAAATGGTAATGATGGTAGTGTCGATGATGGTGACGATGATGATGATGGTGGTGGCGTTGTGGTGATGATGATGATAAAATAATTCAATAACCTAACAAAGAGAGTCCTTCTTTCGTGGAAACAATGCAAGAGCACACACGACGTGACTTTTGCCGCGACACGGTTGGTTTGCTTACACAATAATTATCACATCATTGTTGGTGCTGAGATCACAGGCATGTGGTTCCGCTAACAAGGCAGTTACTCTCATTGAGCTCTCCTTACTGCTCCCATCTGCCGTGGTGTAGTCGCTGGACACGCGTCTATGGATCCCAAAGTCATGGGTTCAGGTCTGAAGGGAGCCGGACCTTTCTTCCTCCAACAAAATGCCCTTAGCGCCCAGGCCACCCCAGACTTAAATAGGTACAAGGTAAACTCCTGGGTAGTAAAGGTGGTCATTGTGATGTTCACCGCATCACCCACCCAGTGCCGTTGAGTTTATACAATTTTGGTCTAGCCCTACATGCCCACAATGATTGAAGGCGTGAATATGTACCCTTTATTTAGGCCCAAAAGAAACACACCCTCAACATCACTAGGAATCGACGATCATGAAAAGATCTCAAACCAGACACAACACAGAACTAGCCAGCGTCACGTGACCACAGTCACAAACAACTAGTGAAAGCCTTTATCAGCACATAACGTAAGGAGACACGATGTTATAATTATAAATAAGAGTACACACAATCAGTAAACGGAAATATCTAAGAGAGAAATGCACATGTCTGGCTGGTAAGTACAAACTCCGTCATACAACTGAGCGCCAGAAATGATTACTAGCCATTAAAACCCATGTGTTGGGAAACAGCCGTAACTCACAGATATTAGACAAAGCCGTCCCTGTGTGGGTTGCGGGGATACATGATAATAGACCACTGACCCCTAACAAGAATATCACAGCACTTAGACACTCCAATTAGCCCTCCGTCCCCCACCTTCAGCAGCACGCGAAGAGTTCCAATTGGTACCAGTAACTGTCTGATTGTATATCCGTCTCGCCGTTCCCTTGAGTGTTGAGCGTCGGTCAGATCCCCTGGTAACTCCAGGCAGCGCCATCTCCTCAGACCGTAATGATCTATCTGTGCCTCCGCACTGTTCACTCGCTCCCAGAGGGTTCTCACACTATTCCGCTTGTTATACATCACTTCACCACTAAGTGGTTTAGAATTGGCCAGTCTACCTGTCTGCACGTTTCCCAACACCGGTATGACCTGGAGAAAATAACCAAAGGACGCTAACTACCCGGGACCTCTGAAGTTATGCTTAGCACTCTGCACGTAGCGTCACTGTCTCCACCTTTCTCAGTATGCTCTGTGAGTCAGTTACAATCACGGCATACGTGTACAGCTGATTCTAAAGCCAGCGGAAGGCAGCAGTGACTGCCTCCACCTGCATTCTCAAACTAGACGTTGTGATATATGCCAGACTTTGCTGCACCAAGCGACCTCTATTTGCTTTTGCTCTCAACCCCCAAGTTTTTAGTCTGCCTTTCAGTACAGAGAATGTAATTTTCTTTAGGTTTCCTTTGAAGTCGGAGTGCATCTGCCTGAGAGGAAATGAATCAACAATCTGTACACAAATATGCCAGATCTGTCCAGCTGATGTGCACGCAAAACTCAACTTCTTAAACAAGGCTAGGGTTCATAAGTGAACGAACAACCAGTTCTCTTCGCCGCAGTTTACAGCCAATGAAAGCGAAGAAAAGAAGAAGAAGATAAAGTTGTGTTTTACATAAGGTCCCTTATGCGAACTGGAGCCCATTAGAGAGATAGAGCGGTTCTATAGAGACTGACGAACTCGTTACTAGAGTGGCTAGACTGGATGGGCCTAATGTCCATGAGCCTAGGTTATTACCCTGCCACCAGAATATAGATGCTAGTTTACAACGAGGTCAGTTGTCGTCTTCTTCTACGATTGTTACCCTATGTGTTTACATATCCAGTCTGGTCGAGCGGCTAAAGCTCTGGTCTCTCTTGAGGGAGATCGTTGTTCGATTCTCGCTAAAGCACTGAAATATTTTGTTTGTTGCAGGTAAAAATTAAAAGTCCTAATCTTCAGTGTATGACACATGAAAAACAAAAACATACCACTACCTTTTCAATACATCTGGGCGGATTCCAAATCTGGACATCAAACATTTTATGAGCTAAACACATATTTCGCCAAGACAGAGAAGACTGGAGACCCCAAGAGTGGTTAAAGACATGAACCCTGCGTAAAAAATATAAATATCAACCACACACAACTCAAGGATAAGCCATTAAGACAAGCACTATTCTGGCGGGCCAAACGACGACCCGGGAGTAATATGATATGTATACTGCATGCCACCTTTGTTTTTCCCAGGTAAAATATGTGAGACAACACATAAAGTTCATGCAAGGGGACTGAGGGTTTTTAGACGGACCTTTGAAATAACACATAAAGATGATGTTTCATGCGACGTTGGGTCTAATGTCACTGACTGATATCAAGAGGACGCAAATATTTTTTATAAAGAAAAAAAAACCACTTATATTTTAATGGTTTGGTTAGATTGAGGTCGGTTCAGTACGGGTCGTCTGCTTCGGCTGAGTTCAAAGTAGCTTGCAAGGCACAGTGTAATCATCATCATCATCTTATTGTGTTATTGTATCCCACACATATAATGCTCGCAGTAAAGTTCTCCAGTACCTTATATTCTGTAGAATCCTTTAGTTGTCTGGCTGGAATCTAAACTATTTAACTAGTCTCTGGTCTACTCTTCGTCAATTGTCGTAGTGTCCGTGCTATAAATAAAAGCAAATATGTTAATTAAATTGTGCACATAATGACGAGAAGTGGGCATAGAATAACTTGAGAGGCACTGAACTGGGGACTAAACGGTTTGCAGGAACAAGGACATGTAAGAGGAACTTTAAAACGAACATTGACGAGAGAGGTCATAGGTGCTGAACTAGATTCCACAAAGATATGGAAATGATTGCATTGGACTTTAGGGAATAGACTGTAAGTTCTTTGTGGCGTATAACGGCACGACCGGTTGATGATCAAGTACTGCACAAACTCTGGCTAGAAAGGTGGTTGGTAGGAATGGATAAGACGCTCATAAATACAGATCAACGCTTGGATACGCAACTAACTTTTGGTTTCATGCAATCACTAAACTAAAAACAACAAATGAATAGAAAGTTCAGTTGAGGAAAATGAGAAAACGCTATTATGTGTCTGTTTATACAAACTCTTGTCAAAACAATTGGTTGTATTTGTGCACGTCTTCTCTCTCTCTCTCTCTCTCTCTCTCTCTCTCTCTCTCTCTCTCTCTCTCTCTCTCTCTCTCTCTCTCTCTCTCTCTCTCTCTCTCTCTCTCTCTCTCGCAAACTTTCGATTTGCAGTTTGCATTTTGGATACGCTGTCCGGGACCAGCAGGCGTGTGAGACCACTAAAAAGAATATTTATTGGCTACGAAAGGGGCAGCTGTGGGAAAACTATTATTTAACAAGGCAGACATTCGACAGACTATTTATGAAAGAATGTTGAAGCACTATACGATGTTAGATGAAATAAGATGTGTAATGTAGCATGGATTTAAAATCAAGTGTTGATACAAGAGAACACAAATATTAGAGTAAAAGGGAACCGCCGTGGTGTAGCAGCTACAATCTCGTTGTTGAGCGGAAGGTCGTGGGTTCTAATCCGAACGGAGCCGGAATTTTAAAAGATTTTGGTTTCCAAGTCAAATTACCGTGCACGGGTAGCAGGAAAATTCATGGAAAGCAAAAGCAGCCGTTGTGTTGTTGACTACATCACCCACCGGGATACCGATTGCTTTATAAACATATAGTTCTAGCAATATATGCCCAATATAGGTGTGGAAGAGGGTCTTTAACTTTACTAATTAGAGCAGTGATTCTCAAACTTTACGTCGCGGCGCCCCGGCCTGCCACGACATCTTCAGAGAGGCACCGCCACTATATTCGAAGATACATAAGTTTTTTTTTTTTGTAATCTCTTACATACGAATAGTGATACTTTTACTTAGGTTAGGGCGCGATGGAAAAATTGTAATTTAAAAAAAGGCGCCGCGACTTAGAAAAGTTTGGGAAACTCTGAATTAGACTAAGAGTGTGTAACCAGTGTGCCGCTTGAACCTGTAGACATTTGTAGCGGAGACGGAGCATCTATGTGTATGGTAGATGGAGTAAATATGTTTATGCACTGTGTACTATGATGTCGAGTCTTCCACATTTAATCAGCTTGTTCTATGTTGAGTTATTCCTTTACATTTCTGAACCAGGTTAAAGACCTCACTAAGGCTATATATAGCAGTAAATACACACTTATGAAAATTCTTTACAACAAATATCTTAAAGTGCGACGTAGATACAATGAAAGCATTCAACCAGCCGTTTTATCAGCCCCCTACTGAGTGTCAGAAAATAATTGCCGGGACTTTACGACATTTTTCTCAAGTTTTCGTTGCTGATATTCTAGCGGTTAGCAAACTTTTCGCGCCAGGATTCTGGACTGTGCACTGCGTTTCTTCCGTACAGCAAGTCTCCAACATTTTTGTTGTATTCAAAACTTGATTAACTCTTTGTTATTGCCGATCCAAAGCCTGGGTTAGAAAGGAGGAAGGTGTGGCAGGGTGGCACATTCAATACTTTGTAAAATCTAACTGCTAGAGACACTCACAAGAGCTAAATGACACATGAGCCAATGACAATTGAAAACATGTTTAGTGTAGTTGGCTCTAGAGAACTACAAGAAAGATTTAAACAATACATTACAAGAACAGGCGTTATAATATGAGATGTAATATATATGAAGACTTGGTAATGATACCCCAGATCACGTTCAGTGTCCACCAAGATAGACTACACAAACAAATTACTACAATTGTTCGAAAGTACACTGAAATTATATTTAATGCGACAACCTATACTCCTACAATAGCGTACAATAATATATAAGCTATGCGATAGCTAAGGATATCCTTTATGGTAAATAAAAGACAGGAAGAAGATGTCAAGGCCGACCTCTACTACGATATAAAGATGTGTGCAAGCGGGACATGAATGATACAGGTTTTGAGGTGGACTCATGGGAACAAAATGCCATGGACCGTTTTGTGTGGAAAGGGCATATCAGGAAGGGAATGAGACTGAAGGAAGAAATGATTGCAGAAAAGGTGAGAGCTGAGCGTCTGAAAAGAAACGGATTAATAAACACAAATGTTGACAACAATGGTCCTGATATCCTATGCTATCACTGTGGAAGACTTTTTTGGACACAGGCGGGTCTTGCTAGTCACACTTGCCATCTTCATGGGATGTGAGTCACATGACTCCTCATAGCGTTATATAACACTATCGTCTGGAAAGACGGAAAGGTGCCAATGATATGCCATAGTACACAACCAAACATAACTGGTACGCATAAATATCCAATAATGAAATAGAAAAGAAAACTCTAAATATCCTAATTATGAATCGGATGAGTTAAACAGAATATTGTTGTTTATATTACTACTACTAAGAGCAAAATGAATAAGCAGTCTCCAAGCTCTGTCTGACAAATAACGGAACAACATGACGATTCAGACGATGATGGATTAGCCAATGAAAGTGTTCTGAGTGATACAGTCATTGATCAGTTTCCGTCTATTGGTTGGCATTGAGTAGGTGGTAAAACAACTCAAAGCACGGAAGCCAGAAGGAGAAACACAACTTATTCTTGGGACCAAACTCATTTCTTTTTATAAGTCATCATCATCACCATCATCATCATCGTCATCATTATCATCATCTTTGTTTATTTTTATTTTACACATTTACTTTCCAAGACATTTCCAGCACAGTGTTTGTGCAGTATCAGTGTGCAGTAATGAGTATTAATTAAGTGAATGTGTTTGTGAGTGAGTATGTGTGTTATATCTCTGTGCCTTGTGTCTGTATATGTCACATGTGTCTGTATGTGTGAGTATGTATATGCTCTTACATAAACCTACTTTATGTATGTATATGCTTTGACATAAATAAATATAAACTCTAAACATGCGCTCTATGAGTGCCGATCGATACATTGTCTGTTTACATGTAATATATTTTTTACGTCCTCGAAGGTTGTGTGTTTATATTCATGACATGTAACACAATAGAACCTACCAATGAAATAACTTTCTTAAATGTTCGTAAATTCTAGACAAACCTTAGTATCTACTGTGTTTGTAAATCGTTGCTGTGCTTGTGATTCGAGCTATGCTTTGTCAATATACATTTATGGACCTTATGATGCCATTTCAATAGTTTGAGATGAATAGATAGTAAGATAGACGTGACCAATGAAGACACCTCTTTGGGGTGCCTAATTTACTACGTTCTCAGTGCACTTGTTTCCATAGGGAAGCGAACATGCCATATGGATTTAACAGGTTCAATTCTCGGCACGGTAACCATAGCTTTCGATTTTTATGTCGTCTAGTGTATTCTTCTGTCTTTCTACTTCTTTCTATGAGTGCCGATCAATACATTGTCTGTTTTTTTTATGAAATGTATATGCTTGTGTACGCTGTGTTTGTGTCTGTGCCTTGTGCCACTGTTCGCCTCTGTGTATGCATGCTTGTGTATATGTGTTTGTGTTCGTGTCTTTATGTATAATAGCGTGAATGTCTGATTCGTGTGTATGTATTTTTGTATATGTGTTGAAGATATGTATTTGCCATCAATTATTTTTCATTTTTACGTAACATTCCTTATATGAGCTTTGATGTAAATACACATAAACATGCTTATATATAAAATACAGTTGTGTGAAAGATGTGTTTTTGAAGGGGCCAAATGTAGGACCGGAATGTTGCCTACATCGTGAACCTTTGTTTAAAAATTAAAAAGCTCGTTCCTTTTTCCTATGCATTTGCGCTTGAAAATGCAGTTGACACGTGGTGGTGTTTTTACAGCTAGGCTGTGATATCTGCGCCTTTCGACCTAACAAACGGTATTTCAACAATACTCACATTACCCACCTTATTTGACATGCTTGATAGTGTTGTAGTGGGTCCAGGGCCGTAAGTGTTGTAGTGGGTCCAGGGCCGTATGTAGGCATGTATATCATGCGCAGCTGCACAGGGCAATAGGCAAACACAGTTTTGCGCCACGGTTATTGTCTTGTAGCAAATCGAAGTTTAACAAAACCCTCAACAGCGGTCAGGTAAACACATAAATTAATTTCGCGTGACATTCTATTAACCGCAGTCGACACACTAAAGTGTCGTAAAACAGTTTAGAAATCTCTGACTAAAACTGACAACTTCTTAGAGTTACTTGAGGGAAAGTAACGCCTAAAAGAAATATTGTGTGGTCAGTGGTCTCGATGCCTACTAGTTTCAGATAGATGATAACTATACCAGGCCACGTTCGCATGTGTACATTATAAAGGAGTAACAGTCCCTTTTTACGTCAGTTCACATCGGTGACCTGGTCGCACATTTTCTGGCCGGTAGACGACATCGTCGCCTTTCGGGACAGTATCTGGTCTGTCTCCTTTGATCACATCAACACTGCAAAAGTTCTTTTCACAGCCACTTGGCGGCGAGAAATGCTAAGTCATTTTATATGGTGCACATAACCTTGTCACAATTATAACCTAAAGCCCCCCCCCCTCCCCCTTTCGAGGATGATGAAGTGAAAGTGACGATTTTTTTTTTCGCAAAGCAAGCCAAGTTCACGTCCGTGGATCACTGCCATGTGGTGCTTTTCCATATTTCCTAGGCGAATCGGCACTCACTGGGGGGGGGGGGGGGGGGGGGGGGGGGGGTGCTGAACATAAAGCCGGTCGTCTTTATTTCCCATGACATTACCCGGTACCCATTTTAAGCTAGGTCAGTAGCCACAGTCAGTTGTTGGGTAAGAATCCGACTTCGTGCGGCTTCTACTGTCAAGAGGTCAAGAGTAGACTTGCTAAACCAAAGCAATATAAATGCTATTACAGTAATACAAAGTGGTGAACCAAACTCCCCCACGCCCCTGTTGTGTGCTATCTGAGTTACACAATAATCAGCACACTTCCAAGTGTCTAAAGGTAAAACTTTCGCTCCCTCACACTCGAAGCAGGACTCGACAACAGTAGCTCCTTCATACAGTTTATTCAACAGGTGACATGACACAACTGCAGAGACGTAGACATTGATCATAATTGCCATTCGAACATAGTGCATTTAGTCCTCACTCGCTCTCTCGCAATTTGTAGCGACCTCTTCCTGACCGCTACAGCTCCGAATGTCTACAGCGTCCCACAACTCTGGGCTCGCCGTACAGCTAAACAGGACGAATTCTCCTATCCACTTGACCTTGATATTATTTCAGAAGACAACAACGGCTGACTGGAATTGGACTTCACTTGCTTGTTCTCCAGCATGTGCCCACAGTAATCAACCTATCGAAGGACTCCGATGACAGACAGGACTTCTAACACAAGTTCCCTCTAGCACACAGCTCTCCTCGGCATCCCTACTGTTCTGTTTCCGTTGTAACTCTACGTCTCCTTGCACCATCACCCAGAACACTAACTATTGGAGCATCCAGTCCTCTTGGACTTACTTCGCCAGCAGGACTATACCTTCGACCAGTACCGCAACCAAAACCCATACTCAGACCTTGATGCCTGATAGTTGTACGATACTCTGTCTGTCTTACTCGAGAGATCCTGACTGACCCTGACTTGATCTCTCTCTCTCTCTCTCTCTATATATATATATATATATATATATATATATATATATATATATATATATATATATATATATATATATATCTGTCTTGCATTGACTGACTCGGACTGACTACGCAGCCAAATATATCTCTGCCGAACTCATGTGGGCGGCTAATGTTTATATTCTCGAGAATAATGCTCATGTGGGCGTTCTCGAGACTCACGCTTATGTGGGCGTTCTCAAGGATCACGCTGATGTGGGTGGCTAATGTTACATGAGAATCACACTGTCACGAAATTCAGACTTTATGTGTGTGTCTCGTTAGCCATATCTGTCAGCTCCCACCGTACACCCACGTGTCTACTTTCTTGTGACACTACACTTCTCACTGGTAAACATTCTCTCCCCTCACTACTCGGGCCAATTTTGACAATATTTCCCTGAACTCCCAAGAAAGTACTATCACACCACTCTATCCCTTTACACACTATTACACTTTCCTAAATCAGCACGAAACACCCCCCGCCCCCTTTTTTTTACAGAAAAGATTTAAAACCAATTATCGGTACACATATTTTTCAAAAAATTACCAGCCATTCTAAAAAAATATTTTTTATTTGAGTAGGTATTTTACATAAGAACATCCTATGCACAAAATCTATGCCATTGGAGGTAAGACACATAAAGATTACAGGCTACATTAAGCCAATTGCTGAACATGTCTGCACATCCTGCAGAATTAGTTAACAAGCCACACAATTTCTCAAAGCCTCACAGATGTGGTTTTACATAACAGTGTTTCAAATTCCGTGAGAAATCAAGGAGATTTCAGGCTGGGGAGAGGTATGATTGCTCTTGTCATTTTAAGATGATGAAGATCATGATGCCCTTTTTACTCAGAAAGTGTCGAGCGAAAGAGAAGATAACTGACCAGTAATATAATGACTTTAAATTGTAAGATATCAAATAACGTTATTTAATTTACTTTCATCATAGCAATGCCTCACACAATTTTTTTTTCCCGAGTTGAGAACCAACATTGCAATGCCATTCTCAAAAACGGTTCCTCTCCCATGATGATGATGATGACGATGAGAAATGGAAAAGAAAAGATATGAGAAAATGTGGACGCCAAAGAGAAATCTAAAGACGAAGGCTGAGCAGTGAGCTATGGTGCTGTTCTGAAGTCCTTCCATAATGCAGAAAGACTCGTACAGGACTGGACGCACTGAAGGCAGATACTGCGAAACTATGTGACGTATGAACGGCACACCATAATGATGATGGCAGTGATGGTGATGATGTTGTTAATAATAATGATAATGATGATTAGGCCTATGTTGAAGTTATTAGTGGTATTAAAGACGATGATGACAGACAGACAGACAGACAGACAGACAGACAGACAGACAGACAGACAGACAGACAGACAGACAGACAGACAGACAGACAGACAGACAGACAGACAGACAGACAGACAGACAGACAGACAGACAGACAGACAGACAGACAGACAGACAGACAGACAGACAGACAGACAGACAGATAGATAGATAGATAGATAGATAGATAGATAGATAGATAGATAGATAGATAGATAGATAGATACATAGATAGATAGATAGATAGATAGATAGATAGATAGATAGATAGATAGATAGATAGATAGATAGATAGATAGATAGATAGATAGATAGATAGATAGATAGATAGATAGATAGATAGATAGATAGATAGATAGATAGATAGATAGATAGATAGATAGATAGATAGATAGATAGATAGATAGATAGATTGCATTAGGAAAAGTTTCTCGATTTAACTCGTTAGTAATAACTGGATTGTTAAAAAAATAATTACTGGCGAATTCACCCCCTCCCCCTTCCCAACCCCATCCCGCCTCCCTGCGCCTCACCTGCCACCTTGCACTTTGTGTGCTGTGTCAGAGGCTTGAATTATTCCCGCCAACATCTTCTGTTTTCAGGCATTGTTAAAATTAGGGATAAAAATAGGGCCCTGGATAATATTTGCGGTTAGCGCAGGATGGAGGTTGTCACAAAAACATCTGCAACATCGGAATGTAAATTACATCGGAACAAAGGAGATATGAACCATAGGATTTCCACAGAGGAACAACTTTTATTTAAGTGAATACGTGTATTGAAAAAAATAAGAATGGACACACAAAGGCAGTGACAAAAACAACGAAATTATATTTATAATGGATGACAAATATGTGTATTTATGGTTCTATAGCCAATGTTAATATAGAGCATATCGGACATGTCCTGACAGAAATCAACTCATGAAGAGAACTTGTTATTCAGAGCATAAGAAAAAGATTACCTTCTTTAGAAACATTTTGAGAATGGGATAGCCAGCTAGACGCTGGGACGTAGAGGCTTAGGCCCGGTGATCGCCATCTGCCCCCACACGCACTCTCACGAAAATTATACTAACTGGCCCCTATTTAAAAAAAGGAAAAGGTACCTTTTCCACGTCTTTAGGCGAATAGGGCATATAGGGCTAGACCTATATTTTTATAGACCAATCGGCACAGGATGTGCGATCTGGTCGGCATCACGCCGGTCGCCTTTACTTTCCAGGACTGCACCCTGTACCCACTCGAGGCGGGGTCGACCTGGGAATCAAGGTCATTTTTGAAATAGTCTGGCTCCGCCAGTGAGTGAACCTATGACCTTCCGATCCGCACGCGAGCGTCTAGCCGCTACGCCACGGCGACTCGCTACTGGCCCCTATAACCATGTATAAAAATTGTCATTTTAAGAACACATTTCACCAATCCATATTATTGGAATATACAGTATTACATTTTCTTTCCTTTACAGTAAATTGTGTGTAGTACATTGTGGGATATGTCTGGTGTGTGCGTTTGTGTGTGTGTATACATACTTTACCAATGAAGATTAAACAGCATGATGGACCTATGCCACAGCACCTGCAGCTGAGTGAAAGTAACATTTGCAAGACCAGGTCTCCATCTTCTAGCAGATTATCGATGTGAGCCATGCACACTTACTCAGTAACTGAAGAGTGAACACCCCGTCATTATCATCATCATATACCGTGCCAGTAAGCACAGTCGGTCGTGATTCGCAACAATCTCACACGATCACCAGAATATCCCATCAGGTCAATGTTCTTGTAATTATCTCTTGTATTCGTGCGGATTTTTATCTATTTGTCTTTCCCTTGCTCTCTTTCCATCAATGTTGCCAGTTATTAGCAAGGTATCCAGTCATTCTTTTCATAGCATTCTGTAAAACATAGCTCCCCCCCCCCCCTTTTTTTTTCCCCTTCCAAAAGGTCAAGGCTAAATCTGCATGTCTGCATCAGTTCACTACTGTTATCTGTCTCAATATTACATTTGCTCTGTGTCTATCACTCCGTGTACATCCCTCAGGTATGGCGCATCAGCCTGCCAGGCAGCGGAGGTTGCACAGACAGAGAAACGGTGGCAGACTAGAAAGAACCGTATCGCTAATCCCACATTTACTGCGGCTTCCATCTGTTGTCCCAAGAACTTTCCCGGATCACACTGGACTAATCAGCCAACTTGGTACTCATAATCATTGATCATTACTACTCTAGATAAAAAGTAGTCTTGACCTCTCGTAATGAACGAACAACAACAACACTCCGTGATAGTCTTCTCAAGAAAATATCAGAGCTTTTGACTGAGAATGTAACAGAAAAAGTTTTCAATACCATGGAACGAGAAGTAACAAATCGACGGCCTACATGAACTTGCCACTTGGGAGAACTAGTCTAAAAAGCATTCTGTCCCAAACGTTGAAGTATTTTGGCCATTGTAACTGTCATTGAGGCCTGGAGAAACCGGTGGTGGAGGGGACAGTTTTCGGAAAAAGATTATATATATATACATACACACACACACACACACACACACACACACATATATATATATATATATATATATATATATATATATATGTGTGTGTGTGTGTGTGTGTGTGTATGTATATATATAATCGTTTTCCGAAAATATTATTCATGGGCATTTGAACAACTCTTAGGTCTGTTTAGAGCCTCCGTAACCCCCTTAAAATTGTGTAAGGGTCTGAGCGCCACTTCCTCCCCCACGATACTCTTCTATGTTCCCTCACTCAAACCCGTATCTCCGCAGCCAGTAAATGTTTTCAGCTTGTCTCCATTTTGCCCATCTTACACAAACATGTATGAGATGATAAACACAAATAACAGAATGTCACTCTTGCCATGCCACTCCTGAAAATCTTCCCTTCTTTAACCAGTTCTTCAGGCCTATACGCCTCTGTATCGTTGGGAATAACCAGAAACACACAGGTATTCTGCAGTAACGAAACCACATAGATCAACACCCAGACAAACTAACGGACAGCAGGGATCTCAGTCACCTATATGTTTCCGCACATCAATTGACAACACTTGGGGTGGAAGTGCGTACGCCCCCCAACTCTCGTAAGCATTTTTGTTAATATTTCATTTTTCTAGGGTTGGGAGAGGGGGGTGGTGGGGGGGGGGTGGTGGGGGGGGTGGTGGGAGGGTTTTAAAGTATTATATGTATTTGCCAGTTAACACATACAATAATAATAATAAAAAAAATATTATTAATAATAATAAGAAGAAGAAGCAGAAGAAGAAGAACAAGTACAATAAGCACTATCATTATTATTATTGCGCACTTAAAGCTTAGGCTCCGTGAGCTCCGGCTCCCTTCCCAAACCTACACAATTATAAGGCGACAGAGCAACCCCGCCCCCTTCTTTCTGTGTCTACTGTCCTAAAAGATTTTGTTGTAGTGACGCCCTTTACTGACACTGAAGACGGCATCCCCCCCCCCCCCTTTTTTTTTCCCACCAGTAGGGCACTGTGCCAAGATTTATCGTAGCCGGTGGAAAAGAGAATATTTAAAAAGAAAAAAAAAAAATGTGCACACCTGAACGCCCCAACAGTTTCTGAACAGAGATGGACCTTTTAGAATTTCAACAAAGGACCGCTATGTTTAGCAAGTCTCCGTGTTAGCCCGCCTGCCTACTATAGTAGACATTTGCGACTAGAAACATTCCCATAACCCACACACACTTGGACTACATGTTAGTTCCTAACCGTTTTGTGGTGCCGAGGTTTCCTGGTTTTCTATCTGTTCGATTCTCATCCTTAATATGTTGAAGTGGAGACATTTTACAAAAACAACAACATATTAAAATTAGGATATGCGATAGTATAAACAAGACGCGACAGCCACCAATGTAGAACTAAGAACAATGGTTGGCACACTACAGTGAGTGATTTCACAGAACGTTAAAGAATCAAACGGTTTGATCATCTAGTCAGAATGGAACAAAATCAGCCAGCGGCTAAAGCGTACTATATCAAAACAGCAGGTTACAAGGCAAGAGGCCGACCAAGAAAGAGATGGGTGAAAGGAGTAAAAAAGACACCACAGAAGCGAAGTATAACACAAGTTACACAACATCTGCAGTTATAACAATGGCATAGACTGGGGTGGGAGTGGAGGTGGGGTCGTCGCAATAGACCCTTGCCTGTTGGCCCCAAGCTCTTGGGTTCGAATCCGCATCCAGACAGTTTATAACCGACCTGAACTTTAACCTGATCCCTACCTGTAAAGATCTAAGCGTACAGCATTGTGTTGTAGTCGTTGCTACGTGTTTCTCAGTTACAACTTTTTTGCAACTATCTTAGATTTTCTTTGTTGGACTGCCATCCATTTTCAGATACTATAATCTAGGGCCTGTCGGCGTCTTTTGCGTAGGGGTTGCAACTGCACTTTGTAACGCCGAGGTGCTGGGTTCAATCCCAGCTAGAAACTTCGTTTATTTGCTCGATTTCAATTGGCCACGTTCAACTTCTGACTAGGGAGCTAGCCTCATCCTAGTGAATATCGGTTATAATTATGGCAAAAAATATGTTGACCATTGAGAAAGCTATATTGCAAACCAGTCAACGAAAATTTTCTTAGAAAAACCGCAACAAACAAGTACACCCACACTAACATTGAATCTCAGGCTGGTCAGACTGAAGAAGGTGCAAATAAAGAACATCCCTACGTACAAGTCTCTTTTCAACGTAAGAAGAGAATATCAAAGCCATCAGAAAGCCACCAAAACTGGCACGAGACAATTACCATATTATGGAACAGAGCAGAGCAAGCCATTGTTCTAGTCCTTAGAACAGGACACAATCGATTTTGCAGCCACATTTACACAAAATTTAAGACTGGCGAATCAGCCATATGTGCATATGTGGATTGGAAGACTTTACAAAAACACATTTCTACTTGGCAATTATAAATTGATAATCGGGTCATCAACCTTTTAGCAAGTTTATTTTTAATATTATTTTCCACTCTCAGATCATGACTGGAGGATAATATGGATAACTTTATATAAAGATTCACGTTATGTAGTAATCTAGTGTGGACAAATGCCCTGTCAGTATCTGCCAAGAGCAAAGGCGCCGGAAGCTGGGGGTCGGGCCTCTCTAACCCCGCTCCTCCTATTAAAATTGTTGGGTCTCCTTCCCCCAGTGTTTAAGTGGAGTAAACGCCCCCTCTTCAAGCCCAGTATGCTTTTAACGTGTTGGTATTGTTTATAAATTTCATATTCTTTCAAATATATTACAACGCTTCCTTGCAATTCAGTGTGTGCGTGTGTTTGTGGGGGGTATGTATATATATATATATATATATATATATATATAATGTTGCAGTTAAACAAGGCTTAGACCCAATGAGACCCCTTCACGTATACATTATGCGAAGAGACTGAGGACCCTTATCCCAACCTCCCTCTAATGCTCCCCTCATTCCCCTTTCCCCCAATGTTTTCCTTGTGTCAGCGACCTGGCCAGGAGTTTACCTTCAGTTCAATTCTTACAGGGACCAACCCAGAATTGAATTATAACCGTGACCCGCCTTTTCTAAGGAAAACACAGCCTGTATGGCTTTCGGTCGGTTTGTAAACAATCAGATTTAATACACACTGAAATATGAATAAGTCCCGCTCTGCGACGGGAGACTGGGGAATGACCTATGACACTGAAGATCTGGGGCGCTGCCACAAAGAATTTTTTTTTGAAAAGGAGGGGGGGGGGGGGTTTAAGAGCTCAGTGCACTGTTATATTCTAAGTGCAGTGGCATAGTTGGCTTGAACTTTGCTGAAATTATTGCTATTTTTATTTCTATTATTATTATTATTATTACTATTATTATTATTACAGTGTGCTGAGTACCTATAAAAAAAATGAATTCCAGAGAAATTGGACTTTTTAGCTCAACAAAATGGGAAAGAGGAAAACGTGCACAAAACAACACAACGTAACTTTTCGGCCGGGCAGCCTTTTTCAAACATAAGTGAAATACACAAACGATGAATGGAGTGTATGTAGATCTCTAAGGGGTGACGTGAGCGACGTTTAAAAAAATGTGATGCGGAATAAATGAAATAAAATAAAATAAAATATGGCTAAAAATATATTCACAATACTGGGAATAAAAGAAATGCAAGTGTTAATGATACATAAATGATACTGATAAGAAACAGAATAAAGTAATAATATGAAATAAAATAAAATAATTAACATTTAAAATGTGAAAAGATTAAAACTAATTAGATGAAGGTATGTTGGATATTGATACCACTTGGACTAAGAACGCCAAGGCTGTGGATGAGGCGATTTTCCAAAGCGAGGCGGGTAGTATGATCGCCAGAGCACGATTTTAATGCTGTGACAGATATGTCATCTTTACCGCTGTGGTCAGGGCTATTAAAATGAAGAGGGATTGGTTTGAGTGTCTTCTTGTCGATTTTGGAGAGGTATCCCTCTTCATTTGATATGGCTAGACGTTCGCCTGACGGGGACCGGACTTTTTTTCAGAAATGACCTTGGCTCCCAGGTCGACTCATTTGTGAGGCAAGTAAAGGCAGCCGGCATGTTTTACATTTCAGTCTTATTTCTTTGTGGGCTATTGGTTTTTTTCCCCTCAGTCAGTGTCACTCCGACTTCAGAGGAAGCCCGCAATTAGTTGACTCCTACGACATGCTCGTCAGGGAGACATTAAATCTATTCTATGACAAATGCCACCATGAGATCTAGAAACCACAACCGGAGATAGCTAAAGTAAAATTTATGTTTAAAAAAATGTGACTACGAAACATAAAGTGAATACAATAAATCGTCTCACTCACCTTCAAGTTTATCCATTTTGACATGGAGCTGTCATTATCAATTTTAATATCCATAGGATGCCTTTATGGCTGTTTATATCCACACCGCCATCATGACTGCTTGTAGTCACATACTGGCATTACATCTAATCGTATCCACAAACAGTCGCTACTTCTGCATATCCAGGCTATAATTAACACTGCGGCTGTATAGACTGTATTTACGCCAGCGAGTAATTCAGTATCTGCTTGTATTCAAAGACTCGCTATTTCTGCTTTGCCCAATGCGCCATAGTTAAAGTTATGGCTGTATATCCGGTATTTACATCAGCAGGTAATTCATTAGAATGCGCCGTGTTGTTATTCCAGGCAAATTTGAACAATTAGGGTGCAGCCAACACCTGTGTGTTTGTGGCTTGGCGGCTGCTTCAAAAAGGTATCGTCTGCTGGCTAGAGCGGACTGGCGGTCTGGAGGTTCACAGCAGCTCTGCCGCTTGTGTTACCTTGTTACCTCATTTTATCATATCAACTGAATTATGCATATCTTTCTCCCCCCCCCCCGACCCACCTCTTCTCCACCCCACCACTAGTCTGGGTGTATGTTGGTAACGCAAGTATTACAAATACTTTTCTTGGCACTTTTCCGTCTTTCCAGACGATATTGTCATATTGTAATACAGTGAAGCATGCGAGTCATAGTCCATGGCGATGGCGAGTGTGAGTAGCAAAACTCGCCTGCGTTTAATTGGGAAAAGTCATACACATTTACAGCATAGGATTTGAGCATCGTGTTGTCATTACGTGTATTAAATATGCTTCGCACTGACGCTTAGTTCTAAACATTTCAACTGTACTTTTTTTTAAAAACATATTCCCTTCTAAATTTTCCAGGTCCAATATGCACCTTGCATGACATATTACCATTACAAATAATAGTTTCTGTTAAACTACCATCTTTTCTTTCTTATTTTCCTTTCTTTCTTTCTTTCTTTCTTTCTTTCTTTCTTTCTTTCTTTCTTTCTTTCTTTTTTTCTTTCTTTCTTTCTTTCTTTCTTTCTTTCTTTCTTTCTTTCTTTCTTTCTTTCTTTCTTTCTTTCTTTCTTTCTTTCTTTCTTTCTTTCTTTCTTTCTTTCTTTCTTTCTTTCTTTCTTTCTTTCTTTCTTTCTTTCTTTCTTTCTTTCCTTCTTTCTTTCTTTCTTGCTTCTTCTTTTTCGTCTTTTTCTTTTTTTTTTTTGTAAACTTCTGCGAACAGTTTTGGCTGCCCTTCCACTTCTAGACTTTGGTCTTGTTCCAGAAAATAAAACGTCTTTGAAAAATATAGGTAAATCTACATTTATAGAGCCTTGCTAAAAAAAAAAAAGGGCAGATTAGGTATCATAGACAAGCAACTTCCTTGTGACTCAAGGCCAGTGCGAAATCCAGTACAGGTATAAATAGCCTCATGCAAATATTTGCCAGGAAAAAAGTAAATGAAAGCTTCACTTCACGATTTCTTTCTCTGAGATGAGTCTTGTTGTTGGGAGACATTTATTGTTGTCTAAAACTGTTAACATTTTGTCCCTCTTATATATACCGAGCAAACGACCTTCTACTTTATACTAGTGAAGATAATAAGTCTAGTCAACACTCCGAAATCTCGGGACCTTGAGGCTATTCCCCCGCACTCTTCCCCTCCCGCAATCAGCCAATCAGCCAGTTTAAAGAAAAACGTTTCTTCTTGCTTTTAAGCACAGTTCTACTTTTTCTCCTTCTTCTTCTTCTTCTTCTTCTTCTTCTTCTTCTTCTTCTTCTTCTTCTTCTTCTTCTTCTTCTTCTTCTTTTTCTTCTTCTTTTTCTTCTTCTTCTTCTTCTTCTTCTTCTTCTTCTTCTTCTTCTTCTTCTTCTTCTTCTTCTTCTTCTTCTTCTTCTTCTTCTTTAATTGTTTGCATTTTCCTATAAGTGTTTTTATTTCTGGTAATGACATGAATGGATGAGTTCTTTCTCTTTTGTTTCATTTTTTCTTCGCTAACTCAGTTCCTGGTATACGGCATAGAGCCGGAATCTACTGGAGAACGATTTGATTGCAGAGAATTTGTTTAGCTGGCAAATAATCTCACTCTCTCTTTCTCTCTCTCTCTCTCTCTCTCTCTCTCTCTCTCTCTCTCTCTCTCTCTCTCTCTCTCTCGCTGTTTATAATTTGTCTTTCATCAAGCAATTTGTTTGCACCAATAATTGCTGGCTGTTTTGCTCTAAAGTATTTTGAGACTTTCCCAGAGGCACGTGACGTTTCTACTGTAGTGCCAACTTGCAGCATGATAGCAGCAGAACAAGCTCCTCGTTCTTTGCTGCTCCGTCCAATGATCCATCGGTGTATACGTGTGTCCATTCGGGTTTTGGGTAAGAGTTGTAGACATGTGTAAGTGTCCTTGCATGCTGTAGTAGGTGCTTTAGACTTTCTGTCTATGCCAGGGATTGTTGCTGAGATTTATTTTTGGTTTGTAGATCTATGTTGTGTGCTTGCATGATTTCCAACATTTAAGAGACTTTAGAATAAGCGTCAAATATTTTGGAGCAGAATAATTTTCATAGATGGTGGAAGCTTTGTCTTTTTATATGTTGTTGGTGTTGTTAAATTGTATGCTAATTTCTGCATGTGGTTGTTATTCATATGTTCAGATAGTTATGTTTGGGTAAGCACATTTCCTCACATTCAATGGGTCAAGATCTGGAGGTCAGCAGTTGCCTTCAGGTCCCTGATTCGTGTGTCTGATACCTTCAGTGATCATTCTGAGATCAGTGTTCTGTATTTTGTCCAGTTTGTTTAGATTTTATTTGGCTGTAGTGGAGTATGCTCGCATGCCATACTCCAGTTTTGGTCTGACCTATCCTGTGTATAGGTGTCATCCCTTGTTGGCATCTGCCCCCAGCTTGTTTCGGTAGGTTTATT
Organism: Candidula unifasciata; assembly: GCA_905116865.2. Taxonomy (NCBI): domain Eukaryota; kingdom Metazoa; phylum Mollusca; class Gastropoda; order Stylommatophora; family Geomitridae; genus Candidula; species Candidula unifasciata. The sequence continues at coordinate 160,941 of CAJHNH020001816.1, read as the reverse complement.
CATAAGTCTGAGCCACAGTGTAACTTTCCTTTGGGTGTCTTGAAAGACTTGTTTGATCATTGTTTCCTAATAATTCAAGAGAAGCTAAATGCTGACTTCAAACAAGGTATTGAGCATAAGAATTACAAGCCAGCATAAGTTTAGCCGTCCTTAAAGATTTGACATGTCACTGCAAACTAAAAATCGCCTTTCAATACTACATTCTGCCTTAGTTTCAGCTAGATTTACAAGATGAATTCAAAATCCTGTCTAAGAAAACAAGTACTGCTGCCTTTCTCAAACATATCCCTCTGTAAAATGGGATTCTTCCCGTTTATAATTACCAAACCAAACCAAACTACAGAAGCCGCTTAAATGCGGAAGCAGATGTTAGGAGTAGTAGTAGATTTTTATCCCATTAGGACATCACACAAGCGATAAACACCCGATGACACAAAGTGCCACCATGTGGATGAGGATCACCGTGGAGAGGTTTCAAAAAGCGTGTTCAGCAATTAGACCATGTTTATGGTCGGGCTATATTGCGGCCACCGGCAAGAGCCAGAGTAGGGCTTCAAAAAACGAAAAATTGCATCTCACAAGGAGATATGTGCCTGGAATTGTCGTATGTGGCTGGAGCTGTCACCAATTGAACCTAAAATAAGAGAACTTTGCAACACCAGACACCACTCGTGTCTCATAACAAATGTTTATTATAAGTTATTTTTCTGGTGCTCTCGTCAGTCGATTAAAATCTATTCTAAACAAAGAACCGTTTCCAGGTCTTGAGAACTGGTAGACATATGGTGCTAGATCTATGTTTTATAGAATATTCAGAACATGTTGTGTGTATAATCAATCATAAGTTTATTTCTGAGTACATAAACTGATACCATGTTATAAGCTGGGTCACCTTGGGAGTTTTGATCATTTTTGTTTTATAATTCACGTTGATAGGGATTTAACAGTTAAACATTAAGACATTAGAAAAAGACTTCCAACTGGGTTAGAGCTCCAATTCTGGCAGTAAAGAAAAACGCGCAAATGTCGCAGCTTCTCTGTACACCACAAGTACCGTTTCAGGGCGAAGCAGAAGATAAAGGAATAGGAGGTCGAAAATGAAGAAGAAGAAGTAGTAGAAGAAGAAGAAGAAGAAGAAGAAGAAGAAGAAGAAGAAGAAGAAGAAGAAGAAGAAGAAGAAGAAGAAGAAGAAGAAGAAGAAGAAGAAGAAGAAGAAGAAGAAGAAGAAGAAGAAGAAGAAGAAGAAGAAGAAGAAGAAGAAGAAGAAGAAGAAGAAGAAGAAGAAGAAAAAAAAAAGAAAAAAGAAAAAGAAAAAAGAAAAAGAAAAAGAAAAAGAAAAAGAAAAAGAAGAAGAAGAAGAAGAAGAAGAAGAAGAAGAAGAAGAAGAAGAAGAAGAAGAAGAAGAAGAAGAAGAAGAAGAAGAAGAAGAAGAAGACGAGAAGGAGTAGAAGAAGCAGGGGAAGAAGCAGGAGGAGGAGAATGAGAAGGAAGAGGTGGAGGAGAAAATGATTTATACGTATGACCATTGTAAATTGTTAGGATACGCAATCTCACCTACCACTGTGCCTACATGGCGGCTGAAGTAATTCTACTGATGTTAAACATGTTTGTGTGGAGCTGTGTGTCTGCTACCTGATTTGTGGACATCACTAAACTACATGAGCAAAGATTCGAAGCTTCATCAATGAGGAACAGAGTATGTCCCTGTTTACCCTTCAAAGAGGGTTGTCGTTATTGATACTGTCTGGTTATATGATTAATATGGAATATTTAACATTCATGAATGTGAGGATTGATCCAACTAAACATTGTTAAATGGTTAAAGCATGTGTAGATCTTACGACGATTCACAGACAACAAACATCAGATCATCAGTGCCCATTCAATCGTACAAGAAGGCTATCATTAGAGATACAGTTTCGCGATATGAAAAATATACAAGATTATAGATACATTAAAAATAAAGTGGTGGTTTATCACAAAAATGTTTTGAACTGTTTATGAAATTGTAGTTGTGGTTCTTCTTAACTTCTTCTTTTACTGCTTCTGTTGACGAAAGAGATGAGAGATTTAGTTCCATGCTCTTCTGTTCCATGCCTTGACCATAGACATTTCCTTCTGTTTGAGAGTGTCTTTGATGCTATCTTGTCACATGTTTCACGGTCCGCCTTGTGCTGTGAGTCTCTCTTCTGTTATAGTAAATTTCTGGCATGTTATGTAGTCACGGTCAGCGTCTGTGGCTTAGGCGCTTCGTAATGTCGGGGTGCCGGGTTCGATCCCTGCTGCGGACGGTTTGTCTTGCGATGGTTTCGACCGTGGTACCGAGAGCCGACCGTCCGTTAAGCAATAACAAACTACTGGACGTAAATTTGCCTAGAAAAACGACAACAGCCAGAAAGTGCTGGGGTTGGTTCTGCAAAGTCCTGTAAAGGATACGCAACTAATTTGTGTGGTCACAAGGCATTCTTTCTGAGTGCAAAAGCTATATTGTTTGCTGTCTGTGTGTGTAGCTTATAACTGTTTCTATGTAAACTTTTCCAGTTAGGACTTCATTCCTGACTGTATTTCTTCTGGTAATTTCTGCAGAAGATGAATGGGTTACGTTCCTTGTTTTAGGAGTAAAGACAAGGGTGCTTAGCTGTACACAACAACACAACACACCAAGTACCGTTGCGAACGTCTGACATCTTTCAGTCATCTCATATACCTGGTTAGACATTTTCTTGTTTGCTTGGTGCGAGTGAAAATGTCTGGCACTGGTAGCAAAGGGTGGCAATGAATATGTCTTGTCTGAGATGTCTAACAGTATGAGAGGGGAAAGTTGTTCGCTGTTGCGATACTTGGTTTGCCCATCTGTATAATTCATTGTTATTGTTACAATTATAAAAATGTTTAACAGTGTTGATAGTGTAACAGCATATCACAGACTACTAAAGCACGATGAGAAAGGAGCAGAAAGGTCAGAGTGACAAGTATCGCTTCAGAGCTGCCTGATACGAGAAGTAAGCTATCTTCAGTTTCTCCATTGGGAAGAGAATGGGAATGGTGCTTCAAGTCAGTCACCAGGGCATCTGGCTAATGGATTACCTCCAGAGACAAATCAAGACCGACATCTTTGTTGCACTTTTTATCTGTCCATGTTTATATTCTAATATCTCCGCAAGTACAACACTTCTGCAGCTTCCATACAAATTTTTTTTTGTTTTTGTTTTAGTTTTTAAACATTAGTAGGAGGAAAAACAAAAAACTGATGTGTGTTGCTCCAGTGGCATCAAAACTTTCCTTTACTTATTTACTTATACATAAATGTATGACAATAAAGAATAGCTATTGATCAATCGACTTCTTCCTTTTCCTTCTTTTTACTTTTTATCGTCGTCATCGTTGTCTTCTTCTTCTTAGTCTTCGTCCTTTTCTTTTTCGTCCTCTTCGCCGTCTTTTTCTTCATCGTTTTCTTCCTCGTCGTCGTTATGCAGCACTGCTGCACAAGAGCACGTTACTGAAATTGTTTCTTCACATTTAATGTTACTTCAGCTTGTTCTTCGTTTTACAATGGTTACTCTACATGTTACAGTGTTGTTATTTCAACTTGACTACATGTTACAGTTGTTACCTTTTTTTGTTGTAAATGTTTCAATTTTACTTTAACTTATTCTACATGTTACAATTCTTAGCTGCTCTATATGGCACAGATGTAACCTCAACTTATTCTACATGTTACAATTCTTAGCTGCTCTATATGGCACAGATGTAACCTCAAATTATTCTACATGTTACAATTCTTAGCTGCTCTATATGGCACAGATGTAACCTCAAATTATTCTACATGTTACAATTCTTAGCTGCTCTATATGGCACAGATGTAACCTCAACTTATTCTACATGTTACAATTCTTAGCTGCTCTATATGGCACAGATGTAACCTCAACTTGTTCTACATGTTACAATTCTTACCTGCTCTATATGGCACAGATGTAACCTCAACTTGTTCTACTGATTACAGTTATTATCTGATTGAACCTTAACTTGTTCTACATGTTACATCTGCTAACTGTTATATTTGTCACTGTTGATACTTTCTCTTATCTTCTCCATGTTACGGTCCTTCCTTTAACTCATCTTCTCCAAAGCAGTCTTACTTAAAACTAATACATCTTGAACCAGCAGAAATTCAAAAAATAATCCTGCTGGAAATAATGACTTTATGTAACCATGAGGATACAGTGAATTTATCTAACAATGGGAAAACAATAAGTTACTGTTACAGTTAGGTTACAGTAATATTGGGAACACAATAGGTTACTGTAACAACTACGTTACAGTAATAATGGGCCCACAATAGGTTACTGTACTAGTGGGCACACAATAGGTTACTGTAACAGCTAGATTACAGTAATAATTGGCCCACAATAGGTTACTGTAGCAGCTAGGTTACAGTAGTTATGGGCACACAATAGGTTACTGTAGCAGCTAGGTTACAGTAGTTATGGGCACACAATAGGTTACTATAACAGATAGGTTACTGCAACATTTAGGTTACTGTAACAACAAGACGCGACATAATGAGTTAGGAGTATTATGTAAAAGTTACCAATAAACACAATGTGATGTCACATCATTTAAATATGTATGCAAATAAGTGTCCATTCATCCAATGAAACATGACAACACATGTGCAGAAGTGGAAACTGTCAATATCAAAAGTAGAAATAAATGGTAATCACAACTCGCAGCCAATCACAGACAAGTTAACAAACAATGAAGGTAGATTTCATTAACATCCAATCACCACACTGAACATTTCCGTTGGGGGTTCATCCTGGAGCCAAGAGGACAGTTGTATGCTCTAGAGAAATCCTTGGAGTTTGACAGCGGTCCATAGACTCGTAAAGGCCCTAGACTGTGAACTGATGTTCGGATTTTCCTCCAGGCCTCCTCATCTCTCATTTTGCCACACCATATCTTTAAAAAAAAAAAGGAAAATAATAATGAATCTGCCTAATCATCTTTCGGAGGTATTACAATTGTGTAAAGTCTTTATATTGAAGGCTGTGAGACATTAAAACAGGCTGAGGAGTTTAATTACTCACAGAGAACCGAGGATAGGACAGAGAAATATAAAACGGCATGAACTATCAAGAAGCGCCACTTCCGAAGCATCAAAATATCAAAACGTACACAAATTGCTGTCTTTGTGAATATTACGTGATGATGCCCTAGCCTCTTCTATGGTACGACGCTCGCACCACTGTTCACAAACCACGAAAGTGGTGCTTAGGAAGGAAATTCATATTATTGTTTGGCTTGTTCCTTCTTTAACTTGTGCGGTACATGTAACGATCTCAAGCCCAGCTCCGCCCATCTACGCACATATGATTGATGGAGTCCGGCAAGATTACTGTAATCGGACATTCAGTCTTAAAATTTTAGACAGCCAAGTGTAAGTGACAGGAACGTCAGCTTCGTCAACGCGCACTACCGGCGGCCACGCGTGCTCTATATTACAGGACGTGAGCGGCATTGATAACTTTATGTCATGTACAGAGGACCCTCACACCACCCCCCCCCCCCCTTTTCCACCACGCACTGAACCTAGGACACGAGAGAGTGCAATCTGCAGCAGTACACTGGGACACCCCTGTAACATTGAGCAACGTGGACCAGCCTGGCCAAGCATCAAAGAAAGTTGACTTAGTGTGTAGATGGGCGGAGCTGGGCCTAAGTTCGTTACTAGTTCCACCTTTGCTAATTGTGGTTCAAA
>CAJHNH020001816.1:142680-150180 GCA_905116865.2 Candidula unifasciata | reverse complement strand
CACGTAAACATATAGTGGCACACACGCAGACACACACACACACACACACACGCAGACACACACACACAGGCAGACACACACACACAGACACACTTGGACAAACACAGTAGAATTCTGGGCATCCCCTGTACCTTTAGCATGCGACTATGTTCTAGAAAAGTATCCATAGAGCTAAGGCTGAGAGAACCGGGTTAGTTTTACCTCGCCAAAGCCTTAGGGCCGGTAACCCATAAGTTATTATGACAGGCACATCCAATGTTCCACTTATCGACACTGATCATTGAAATTATAGAGCAATTCTTCTTAAGTTTGCCATACGCTTCTCTACACCCACGTTTACTAAGATGTGGAATTAACTTGGGGTAGCAATGGGATGTACGATGTACACACTGCATATGAATAACAACATCAACAATATCCTCGGCTTTTTCGTTTCTAAAAACAAGTAGCTTGAAAAAAAAAAGCTTTATTATTTTTATATTATAAAAAAATGCAAAAGCACTCAATTTAAAACTCCAAGTTTAGACAGCACTGGTTCAGTAGCATGAGCATTCAATAAATGCCTGGACATTTAAACCAAGTAAAGGATTCTTTTCACATCTCTGCTTATCTAGCTACATCTATTGTCCAAGAAGGTTACAGAAGGAAGACATAAAGACGGCGTGTTGTCTAGGAAAGGTAAACAAGACAGAAATGAAGATGGAATGTTGCCAGGAAAGTAGAACGAGAAAAACGTGAAGTCCGGATGTTGTCTAGAAAAAGTAAACAAGACAGAAATGGAGATGGAATGTTGCCATGAAAGGTGAACGAGAAAAACGTGAAGCCCGGATGTTGTCTAGGAAAGGTAAACAAGAAAGACATTAGGACGGGATCTGACCAGAAAGGTAAGATAGAAAGACATGAAGACAGAATGTTGTCTAGGAAAGGCAAACAAGACAGAAATGAAGATGGAATGATCTCTGGGAAAGGTAAACAAGACAGACATGAAGATGGAATGATGTCTGGGAAAGGTAAACAAGACAGACATGAAAATGGAATGATGTCTGGGAAAGGTAAACAAGATAGACATGAAGATGGGATGATGCCTGGGAAAGGTAAACAAGATAGACGTGAAGATGGAATGATGTCTGGGAAAGGTAAACAAGACAGACATGAAGATGGAATGATGTCTGGGAAAGGTAAACAAGACAGACATGAAGATGGGATGATGCCTGGGAAAGGTAAACAAGATAGACGTGAAGATGGAATGATGTCTGGGAAAGGCAAACAAGACAGACATGAAGATGGAATGATGTCTGGGAAAGGTAAACAAGACAGACATGAAGATGGGATGATGTCTGGGAAAGGCAAACAAGATAGACGTGAAGATGGGATGATGTCTGGGAAAGGTAAACAAGATAGACGTGAAGATGGGATGATGCCTGGGAAAGGTAAACAAGATAGACGTGAAGATGGGATGATGTCTGGAAAAGGCAAACAAGATAGACGTGAAGATGGGATGATGTCTGGGAAAGGCAAACAAGAAAGACGTGAAGATGGAATGATGTCTGGGAAAGGTAAACAAGATAGACGTGAAGACGGAATGATATCTGGGAAAGGTAAACAAGATAGACGTGAAGATGGGATGATGTCTAGGAAAGGCAAACAAGACAGACGTGAAGATGGGATGATGTCTAGGAAAGGTAAACAAGACAGACGTGAAGATGGGATGACGTCTAGGAAAGGTAAACAAGATAGACGTGAAGATGGGATGATGTCTAGGAAAGGTAAACAAGACAGACGTGAAGATGGGATGATGTCTAGGAAAGGCAAACAAGACAGACGTGAAGATGGGATGATGTCTGGGAAAGGTAAACAAGAAAGATCTGATGACAGGATATTGTTTAGGAAAAAAAAAAGACATGAAGACCAGATGTTTAGAAAGTTCACGAGATAACCATAAGAAATGTATAGTAACGGTTGACATAAAAGACATAAAGAAGGAATTAGTTCTATGCAAGGTAGACAGGAAAGACAGAAATAAAATAATGATGTCTGGGAAAGATAGACAAAAAGACACAAAGAAACAATGTTGTCTAGAACAGAAAGATAAAAAAGGCATGAAGGATGAATGTTGTCTCGAAACGTTACCTGAGCGTAGTTGAGGAAAAACAGCTGGTTATGGCTGAGACCAATTCCTGGAAGCTCAGGCTCTTCTCCGTGTTTCTCAACCCACTTTCTGTACGCCTGAGAAAAAATCATCACACATATCAGTAAAAACAATCACGTTGATATTAATGAACTCGTATTTCATCTCCCTCTTCTTCTTCTTTTTCTTCTTCTTTTTCTTTTACTTTTCCGTCTTCTTCTTCTTCTTCTTCTTTGTATGTATGTATAGATGTGTTTATGTATGCATGTGTGTATGTATATAAATGTATGCATGTGAGTGTAAATGTGTGGCTGTGGGTGTATGTGGGTGTCTGTACATGTGATTGCATGTGTGTTTACGCATGCATGCATGTGTAGGTGTGTATGTATGGAATGAATGTGTGTGTGCATGTATGTGTGTGTGTTTTCTGTTTGTGCATTTATGTAAATGTATGGGTGTGTGTTTTCTGTTTGTGTATGTATGTAGATGTGTGTATATATGTATTAGGTATGTCTGTATATGAATGTGCATGTATGAGAATTTAAGAGTATATATACTTGTGTATGAGTGCGTAAGATTGCGTACACATGATGTGCGTATGCATTATTCTATGATGTATATTTCTTTATTACAACCATAACATGCATTATTGATAACAGGCATTGGTACTCTGACAAATGAGTGTTTAGAAGGGCCGAATGTCAGACGGGCCTGCGTGCCCAATTTGTAACCCTTCGAAAATAAAGTTTGTTCGTTCGTTCGTTCGTTCTTTTTTCCTGTTTCTGTTTCTTTTTCTTCTTCTTCTTCTTCTTCTTCTTCTTCTTCTTCTTCTTCTTCTTCTTCTTCTTCTTCTTCTTCTTCTTCTTCTTCTTCTTCTTCTTCTTCTTTTTCTTCTGCCATCGGAATTGGAAAACTCTTCCCTTGTTGCTGAAGAATGAGGCAGAGGGCTTATCACAGTGTCCTGCGTGGTATGATGTCGATTATTATTGATTATCCTATAGTATGTGCCAGCTTAGTACCAGCAATGTCGCATTTCCGTGACTGTCTCGAACTGCAGTCATTAGACACAGAGTGTTACAGTGTTTCCGTCTGTGTTTTGAGATTGCAAGTTTGTGACTGTTATTTTTATGAAGTAGTAGACTCACATGAGTTCTCCACATATAAAGAAGACAGACTACACTATCAGAACATACGTGGATGGTACATTATGTTGTTCTCATGCGATGTTAGCGGTTATTTGCAGCTTATCTCCCTTGCCTGGCTTATTGTGATGTCTCTATTGTCGCTGGCTGATCTTTTTTCCCTGATGGAACTCTTGTGTGAGTGTGGCGCAGTTGTGATAGTGCCCTAGATCATCATCTCATCATATGCCATGCTGGTAAGCATAGGCTGTCATGTTTCGCTATCTCACAGGATCACCTGAATTACAGATCAGTTCAATGTTTTGCCTTGTCTCATCTATCTCTTTAGGCCATTCAGGTATTTATCTCTTTGCCTTCCTCGTGCTCGCTTAACATAAATAGTGCTGGTAAAGTTCTCGAATCAGTTTCTTCTCTTGTCCACAAAAATGTTGACTGGCTACGTCTAATTGTTCTAAGTTTTCGACTTGTCTCTGTCTCGATGAGGACTGATTCGTTTATTTTCCTATCTGCCTAAGTATGACACACCCCTCCCCCACCCCCAACTCCTCGGATTGTATACTACACCTGCAATTAGTGGTCTTTTTAATTAGTTTTGATTTGGTCAGTGTTTGTTTTTTAAATATATGTTTTTCATACTCCTCATTAATCCAGAAAATAATGTTCTATTTGTGGAAATGTTCATGCAGCAACGGAGACAGGAACAGGAAAATTATCAAGTAGAACAACTACAAAAGTTGGAACAATAGAGTAAAGACAAACAAATAACAACTGACCCTGTATGACTGCTTGAGGCCACCATTATCCGCTATATTCTCTCCTTGAGTTATCTTCCCGTTCATCTGAAATTAAAAGCAGGATGTAAGTGACTCAATGTGTCAGATAATTTTATTTGTTTATCGGGTTTTCACATCCTGCAGGAGATCGCTGATTGTAAAGAGGCATGATTGCCCGCGCCAGTCAGCAAGGCATCTGATGATGATGATGATGACTGCTTTCTCTCTTTTTATCTGTTTAACATCACCCCCACCATTTGTCACTCGCCTAAAGGCCTTATTGTTCGACTTACTTAAATCTGTTTTATTTAAAATGTTACAAAGTCATTATATTATTTACCGTCCTTTTTAGAATGAAATTTTTCGTTATTTAAAGCCCAACCTTCGCTCTTGCCAGGGGCCGCAATATAGCCAGGCCATAAATATAGACGATTGGCTGAACGCGGTTTCTGGGACCTCTCGACGGTGATCCTCATCCACATAGTGGTACATTGTGTCATCTGGTGTTTATCACTTGTGTGATGACCTGGTGGGGTGCAAAAGTCAGTCAGTCAGTCAGTCAAAAAGTTAATCCCTTGCCTGTCTTCCTGCTACTATTCCCACTAAATGTTTTGTTTAGTGGGAGACACTAAAATCAGTGGCTCTCAACCTTCATATTGCCGCGACCCCCAATAAAGACCCCCCAAAAATTATACTCCTTAATAACTTCCAAAAATATGTGTTTTCCGATTGTCTTAAGCAACCCGTGTGAAAGGGTCGTTCGATCCCAAAACTAGGGTGGCCAGCGGCAGGTTAAGAACCGCTGAATTAAATGAATGAGGAGCCAGTACTATCTATGAGATAATCAGTACAGCACGTGACGATGATTACATCAAGCTCATGTGAACAGAGGTGATAATTTAGTGGCAAGACGCTCGTCTACCGGTCTAAAGGTCTAGGATTTGAATATGCATCCAAAACATATTTTTTTCTTCAAATTTGATATTGTCAGACAGTTCGACCCAGCCACAAATGGATGCCAGATAATGTCCTGGCAACTGAAAGCCTTCTGTGTGTAGCTCACAATAACATGCCTCTCTCTTATGAGTCTAGCAGTTTTTGCACATTGCACTAATGTAGTGCAGAATTTCTCCTCCTTCTCCTTCGCGTTCACCAGTCGTGCACATCCAGTTTACACAACTGGTTGATTCTTGTACAGACTAATGTCAACTCGCATCTCACGCAGTTGCAGCCCGACTTTGAAGGAAACATCCGTTATTAATTACACTTTACGACGTGTTTGTTGGAGGGAGGGGGGGGCTGTGGATCTATTCTGCCCCCCCCCCCCTCCCCTTTTCCAGTCCGAATAATTGATCCCCAGAACCCATACGAGCAACAAACGTTGATTATAAAATTAAAAACAAAACAAAACAATTTAGTATACTCCGCTGGCCATATTCCACTGTGATATATGCTGTGCATGTTTCTGACTGTATATTTAAAATGCTTCCACATTTAACGCTGTCACCGCAATTTGCCTTCAGTGTCTGCCGTCATTTCTGTGGTCCGTGTAAACCGCCAGTGGAAGAAAGACTAGATTCTGTGAAGGCATACGCCAGGAGTTCTTCTTCATCATCTTTTACATTTGCCCTTAAAAGAACAATTGACACGTTGTGATGTTTTCAGTAGCCTTGCATGACATGCTTGTGCAGGGCAGTGTCTCTATAATTATTTGTGTGTGTGTGTCGTTCTTTTAAAAAAAAACTTTACCGCATTAACTTAACTGCACTTTTTCATCTTTCCAGATGATAGTTATTTTGTGCTGCAGGTGAGAGGAAAATCCTGCCCTTGGAGATGTCATGTGCGAATAACAAGACCAGCTCATGCTAAGAGAAATCTCCAATAATACATGCATGAGATTTTACATCATTGCTGCCATCACATATGTTCGACATGTTCTGTTCAAACTCTGAGCTCCTTGCTTGACTGCAGTCATTGTCTCCTGTATGCCTGCTCTCCTGTATGTCTGTTTTCCTGTATGTCTGTTCTCCCGTATGTCTGTTCTCCTGTATGTCTGTTCTCCTGTATGTCTGTTCTCCTGTATGTCTGTTCTCCTGTATGCCTGTTCTCCTGTATGTCTGTTCTCCTGTATGAATGTTATGTATGCCTGTTCTCCTGTATGTGTGTTCTCCTGTATGTGTGTTCTCCTGTATGTGTGTTCTCCTGTATGTCTGTTCTCCTGTATGTCTGTTCTCCTGTATGTCTGTTCTCCTGTATGTCTGTTCTCCTGTATGTCTGTTCTCCTGTATGTCTGTTCTCCTGTATGTCTGTTATGTATGCCTGTTCTCCTGTATGTCTGTTCTCCTTTTTTGCCTGTTCTCCTGTATGTCAGTTATGTATGCCTGTTCTCCTGTATGTCTGTTCTCCTGTATGTCTGTTCTCCCGTATGCCTGTTCTCCTGTATGTCAGTTATGTATGTCTGTTCTCCTGTATGTCTGTTCTCCTGTATGTCTGTTCTCCTGTATGTCAGTTATGTATGCCTGTTCTCCTGTATGTCTGTTCTCCTGTATGTCTGTTCTCCTGTATGTCTGTTCTCCTGTATGTCAGTTATGTATGTCTGTTCTCCTGTATGTCTGTTCTCCTGTATGTCTGTTCTCCAGTATGTCAGTTATGTATGTCTGTTCTCCTGTATGTCAGTTATGTATGCCAGTTCTCCTGTATGTCTGTTCTCCTGTATGTCTGTTCTCCTGTATGTCTGTTCTCCTGTATGCCAGTTCTCCTGTATGTCTGTTCTCCTGTATGCCAGTTATGTATGCCTGTTCTCCTGTATGTCTGTTCTCCTGTATGCCAGTTATGTATGCCAGTTATGTATGCCAGTTATGTATGCCAGTTATGTATGCCAGTTATGTATGACTCTTCTCCTGTATGTCTGTTTTCCTGTATGCCAGTTCTCCTGTATGTCTGTTCTCCTGTATGCCAGTTATGTATGCCTGTTCTCCTGTATGTCTGTTCTCCTGTATGCCAGTTATGTATGCCAGTTCTCCTGTATGTCTGTTCTCCTGTATGTCAGTTATGTATGCCTGTTCTCCTGTATGTCTGTTCTCCTGTATGTCTGTTCTCCTGTATGTCTGTTCTCCTGTATGCCTGTTCTCCTGTATGTCTGTTATGTATGCCTGTTCTCCTGTATGTCTGTTCTTCTATTTTTTCTGTTCTCCTGTATGTCTGTTCTCCTATTTTGTGTGTTCTCCTGTATGTCTGTTATGTATGTCTGTTCTCCTGTATGCCTGTTCTCCTGTATGTCTTTTCTCCTGTATGCCTGTTCACCTGTATGTCTGTTCTCCTATTTTGTGTGTTTTCCTGTATGTCTGTTATGTATGTCTGTTCTCCTGTATGCCTGTTCTCCTGTATGTCTGTTCTCCTGTATGCCTGTTCACCTGTATGTCTGTTCTCCTATTTTGTGTGTTCTCCTGTATGTCTG
>CAJHNH020001816.1:130251-142663 GCA_905116865.2 Candidula unifasciata | reverse complement strand
TTCTATATTGTATTTCTTCTCTTCAGCATGTTAGGAGCAGCTGAGTTTTTGCACCCAAGTACTTATATGTTTCCGTTCCTCTTTGATTTTTATATTATTGATTTTGTATGCGGCCGAAGTTTAAATCCTTTCCCCGTCTAGTTATTATTATGTATTCTGTTTTATCTTGATTGATAACTAGTTCCCATTTTGAGCTGATTTTTTTAATTAAGAGAGTAGTGTTTTAAACATCTGTAGTTTCTTTTCTCCAACGATATCAATGTCATTCTGCATATCCAGTATTCTTGGACACTCTTCTTTCAGTTCCTTATAATTTTCTCCAGAGACCAAGTAAATAAAAAAAAGAAGATAAACGGGACAGGATGTGCATACATCTTGCTATTAAAACCAGGTGTTATTTGAAAAGGGTTCTGACTTTTTTCTGCTTTATATATTACTATATTACAAGTGTTTTTTTCCATAACATAGTTTGGTCATGGTAATTAACTTCTTTGGTATTCTAAAGTCCTCCATAGGAATTATATAACTGGTTTTGTCTACACTACCATACACTTTTTTTTTTTTTAAATACACTCAATACATTATGTACATCGCTTCTATTTTCCCAGGTTTTTGCCTTTGCTATTTTCAGTAAAAATGAAATATCTGATCTATAGTTGATCTGTTCTGTCAGAAATACACTTGATAATCTCCTAACATGTCTTCGAACGTATGCGTTTTAGCATGTTTAAGCAGTACCAAACGAAAATATCTTATAGCTTCTAGATAACAGTGATATTCCTCTACGTTTTTCACGCTTATACTTGTCTCCTTTCCCAAAAATGGGGTATTAGTTTAGGGCTGTACCGAATATTCGCTTCGTATTCGCTCGGGGGCCGAATAGTGGACTTATTTGACTATTCGGTATTCGGCCGAATAGTTGTGGTCGGGCTGAATACGAATAGTTAGTTTACCTACCCAGCTTCTGCCATACACAGCCTTAATACTGGCAACATGACATGGGGTCGATTGGTTTTGTTGAAAGCTAATGCAGCTTTCATGCATTAACTAAGTTGTCAGTGTGACAATTTTTCCAATTTTAGTTACTTGTTATAATACTATAGGATTCTTTCATTTCTGGTTATTAGTTACCACAGACTGACTGAAGAGGATGCAAAACATAAAATGTTTTAAATGTTTACTTATTCTCTACGAATACTAACTAGACATGGAAAAGAATATAAACTTCGGCCACATCCAAGTCAATAATATGAAAATAAAACGACGGAAACATATAAGTGTTTGGGTGCAAAAACTCCACCTGCTCACAGCTTGAGCCTAGGTTCCACGAGAGATTCTTTTCGAAAAAAAAAACAGTACAACATGGCACCCCTCTGCTAAAGTCAAAGTTTTCGATGGGCCGGAAAACCAAGATCAAGGACCATAAAATGTTATTATTAACACGTGACGAATGGCAAATAAATAGCTCTGAAAAATATGAAAAGTAAAGAAATAAAAAAGAGAAGGCCTTATGTGTATTTTTAATGAAAACATATTTGACGGTAAGTGTTTTCCAGGGCCGAATTTAAGACTGCTAAGTGAATGGAGTTTGTGAAGCAAAAATGGAGTTTCGTTCGTTCGTTAAATCTCATTGATCGTTTTGGCTTTTTTTTTTTCTTTCCCACCGCTAAAATGGTTGGTGATATGTCCTGATTGTTCATCCATTTAGACTTTTTGCAAGGGCCTGAGTTTCTCGTGTAGAGGAATTTGTTGGCGTATTTATGTACACCGTTGTGTTCCTTACAAAAAGAACATGAATGCAGCAGTTTCGACGGAAGCTCCAATCAGTCGGCTATAGAAAACATGCTCCTTATTCTGTGGTGCGGTTATTGTGAAGTATAAGTCCCCACAGTGAGCCGTCTGAATTATAAATGTGGGAGTTTTTTGTAGACAATAATTACACTATACAACCTATTCGTATTCACAAAGATAGAACCGACGGAGTTCAAATGCCTTCGTTTCAAGAGCTGAAATACACTATTTGCCACAGCCCTGACGTATACAGATTTGTCTCTAGGGAAAAGATGGGGTAATATCGCCTACAGTAAATCAGTCTTTTATAAATTCAGCTGCGCATTCAGATATGTACAAGTTGCTTCATTGATATGATTATAAACATACATCTTCAAAATTAGGTTGTGCAATATTTGGTTGAAAAATTAATTATCTCCCTGGGCTTGGCGGTAGTACTTGGAGTATCACAGAATGGTGATTTTTGCTGAAACTATTCTTCCATATTTTTGCTGACAATAAACAATTGAGTAAAGTATTTCTTCACATTTGTTACACTTTCATTACATTTTATCTGTCACTCATTTCCCACTGTGATCTTTTAAACTTTAGATGCTTTTTATGCCTTTGAATCAAAAGTCCTTTCTGGCTCTTCGTATGTTTTTTTCTGGTTTTAGTGTTATCTTCACGTTTGTGGAATTTTAGGGGTTGGTTTCTGCAATATTGGTTTTTTTTTTTAAGACTGAATTTGCTTCAGAGTGGACATTTATTTGAGTGCTTAGACTTCCTTTGCAGCAGCTATTCAAAGTGTTCCTTTCAGCACTTTCAATACGCTCGTGACTTCAGAATGACTTTCCTCAACCTACTTTTATTTGTATGTATTTTGAAGTATACAGACAAATAGGGATTTGGATACATCCTTAATCTTAGTAAGACGAGCACATCACACCTTTAATTCTCCTGGACCGTTGGTCATATCAAACACTAAAACTTTTTCCCAGATGTTAAGTGTTAAGGTACAGAGATAAGACTGACCAAGCAGACTTACTGACTGGAGATTTGCACACCATTTGTGGTGTCAGATAGTTATTCCCCCTGCCTGACCTTCAGGAACAGATAACAAGGGCTAATTGCCATTATCTCCCCCTGAGGTTACCTAAACTGGAGTACCGGTCCGACGGTCACTATTGACACAGTGAGCGGAAAGTGTTGGCAGAAGAATTGACAAAGTCGGATTTTATTGTGATGACCGGTGAAGTAGCCAGAGGTGTGACTTGGCCTATTAGCTTTGACCAGCTTAATTGAACCAGGAGATCCTAGCGTGGGAATTCAAAAATAAGTGTTGTACAGCCCTGACTGACAGCGAATAAACTTACCCACAGGGGAGGAGCTGTGATACCCGTGAATGAGAATGATTTAGGCGTAATGTAGGAGGAGCTTAATAAAAGTTATAAAGGGGTGAACTATAGGTCTGGTAAATGAGATCCTGTCTAGCACATGCCATCTGTTGGGCTTAACCTAAGCTTGAGACAGAACTTTTGGCATCGTGGTTTCATTTTTCCAGTTCCCACATTGGGCAGGGACTAGTAGGCATCCATTATTTGCCGACCGTCGAGTGTAACGACCTGCAGAAAGCAGTGAGGACGACAAACTGGAAAAGATAGGCAGGGTCTCAAGCCGAGAACTGTCCAAAGGTTGTTACTTTCCAATACTTTATGATCTCATCATCCACATCATTTCAACTCTACTAGCCTAAACAAGTTCATTTTAATTTCGATTTATTAAATAAATCATGTGTGATTTTCATGTTGTTAACACATAGTTGATTAAATTGTGTACTTAGGTTCAAGTGTCTTTGTGCATATTAGTTTACTTCAGCTAACAAATATTTAAATCACTTGATGGGGGCTTTTAAGTAATGCCAGGAGAGGAGAGCAGTCGGAGGGGTTAAATGAGCACCTGGATTATATCACAGTGGGTGTATCCAGATATCTATCTATCCCTTCTCCTACTCCTGTGGATACAAGTACAGCAACTTTCATTTCATGGAACGAGCCACTCGCTGTTTTCTTGGCTATCCAGGACTGTCTAGGATCAACATAGCTTAGATAATAGTCCAGTTTCTCACGTGGGTGGGCATTGTTAAGGTTCAAACCCACACCCTCACTAAATCAGTGTATTTACCCACGTGGGCGCGCGACAATTGCGGATCTCGTCCGGGATTTTATAACATCAAGCGACAATTGGAGATCTCGTCTGGGAATTTATAACATCGAGCGACAATTGGGTATCTCGTCTCGGGGTTTATAACATCACGTAACAATTGTGTCGCTCTCTAGAATTAAAACCTGACACAAGTGGCGTCCCGCCAGCGATCAAACCCGGCAGACCCTAGACTAACGAAAAGAAGTTTAATTTCATAGATTTCATTTTAACTCTTCACCTGGTTCTTAGACTAAAATCATACTTAGTAATTGGTAACTGGGAAGATTAAATTATAATAACTGTAAAAGTAAATAATTGATGAAATCATATGAGTTAACTCTATCATTGAACATCTCATAAACATCGATCAATGTGTTATCTATAGTGCTTAGTTAGAGTTGATGAATTGATGATTTTTTTGTGCTTGCATATTTCATTTGATATAGATTGTAGAACATATTACATGCTCACATCATATCATTGAGATTAATAATTAGTGACTGAGTGTAACATCGCTTTGATCATTGATAGGCTTGTCTTTTTGCTGCTATAGTATTCTATAGGCTGTTATTTTGGTAGGCTGCTTTGCATCATATACATCTTTGTGCGGCTGTCATAGTCTACTCTGGTGCCCAGTTCACTGTACTTGGCTCTGACATATCCTTCTTATCCTGACTCAAGGAAGTATCATATTTATCTCTTGATAGACCTGATAGATAGAGAATGGACTTACGTACCGAGTACCGAAAAGATGTAAGGAAATTCGGGATAGCTGAGGGTAGAGTAGGGGCACAGTTAGAAACATATATTAAATGCCAGATGGATACTTTTGATTATATGGTTGCCCGTAATGCTGCAGAGAAAAAGCGCCAGTTGGAGATAGAAGAATATAATAGGCAGGAACAGCTTAGGAAAGAAGAGTATGAAAGAGATGAACAGCTAAGGAAAGTAGAGTATGAAAGAGATATACAGCTTATAAGAGAAGAATTAGAAAGAGAGATAGAGTGTATTCAGGAAGGATTTGCTGAAAGGATGCGGCGTAAGAGTGAAGAAATTCATCGAAAACTGCTACTTGAGAGGGCAGAAAAAGATAGGATAAAACAGCAAGCGGAAAACATTAGCGTTGAGGAAACTGCGAGTATATGCGAGGAAAAACCTTTACCTCAGGCTGAAACTCAAGCAGATATGGTGGGGGCCCACTATCTAGACACTGTGGTGTGCACTCCTTGGCCAAACTCAACAGCTAAGGAAGAAAACATAAAAACCGGAGGACAGTATCTCACACCTCTTATTCCTACAGAGAAAAGAGGCAACAAGGAGAACTCTTCTTTAGGGATAACCAGATCTACATTGCTGGACCCCTTTACTTCCATTCTTAAGCCTAAAAGGAAAAGATGGAACAAGAAGCAGAAATCTTCTAAAGGGACAAGATCTACATTGCTGGAACCCCTTACTCCCATTACCTCAGACGAGATAAATGAGAGCGAACCTGACAGTAGTGACAAGCGTGATAACGGTTGTAACCGTAGACATAGCGGTTCGACTGTCACACCAGACATTAATGAGGACGAGGGCAAAGACTTACCCAACTCCCATATCCCCTTTGGTCCCTTCATGCAAGAAGAGGAATTAAAGCAGACTGATGTAGGGAATAACGCTGAACCTGTGTCCCCTATTTCCTTGGATGCGGCCGCATGCCTAATGGAATGTGTTAGTTCTGACTTTACACCAAAAGGAATTGACTGCGATGGCGGCAACACACCTCCTGATTTGCTTTCACTGGACTGTGCATATGAAAGCCAGACCAAGGTGAGAATAGCAGATGAGGAGGAGAGTTCTCTGGACGTCTTGACGATCTTAGAGACTCGACATAAACAGGACAATTCTGCTAGGCCTGTGCACGTCGATAATGGACAGACAGAAGTGTTTGCCATTATCGAAGAAGAAAATACTTTTCGTGAGCAGGGAGACAACTTGTCTCTGCTGCCTTGTACAGCTGGGGCGACAGGGATACTTCTGATGAAGGACCCTGAAGCGGAACAAGCCGTGAGTAGTAGGGAATCCCGACATTCTGGTCTTGTAGTACTCTTTGCTTCGAAGGAAGTGACAGGGGTATCTCAGCTGATGGTGGAAACTTCATTGCGAAGAAATCCCACATTACAGTCTACAGGAAACCCTGAGTTTTTTACTGATTTGACTGTATACCCTGACTTGATTTCGTGCTCTGACTCTGGACTGATCTTTGTTAAAGACAATTCCACCCTGACAATTTGGCAAGGTAAAGACAGAATGCACCGAAGAGGCAACAAATGGACACTCTTCAGAGAAATTGTTAGTGGTAAGTGGCACTCACTTCGTGGGATCACGATGAGTGAAGATATCCCTCGTTTTAAGAGGAGATTTGTGACAGATTATTTCAAGATCTGTAGACTGAGGAAAAGAGGATCCAACCTGACTGCAACTAATCCTTTTAGTAGAACACTTCAGGCTCTCCCTAGGCAGATAGGGCGCGGCGAAGGGAGGAAACGCACAGAGGTTGTCAGCCAACGGTGCAGAGGAGTCCCGTTGACAAAGCGTGGATCTTTGATTATCCGATGGAAGGAGGAACCTCCGGACAAAGGGACATTACCGAGCGACTGCTTGGAATACCCGCTCATTACCAGGAGCAATGACAGTATTGAATTATCCTGGATGAAAGGACATGGGATATCTGCAGACGAGTGCAGGAATTCCCACTGCCATAAAGAATACTGGAAACAGAAAACTTATGGGCAGTTATGCTAAGGAGGACTTGAAATTCTTGGAAGCCACAGAGCGTGCAGATGTGCGGTCAGGGTGACCGAACTTAAGGGGGAGGCTATGTGACAATACGCGCGGTGACTTCAGAATGACTTTCCTCAACCTACTTTTATTTGTATGTATTTTGAAGTATACAGACAAATAGGGATTTGGATACATCCTTAATCTTAGTAAGACGAGCACATCACACCTTTAATTCTCCTGGACCGTTGGTCATATCAAACACTAAAACTTTTTCCCAGATGTTAAGTGTTAAGGTACAGAGATAAGACTGACCAAGCAGACTTACTGACTGGAGATTTGCACACCATTTGTGGTGTCAGATAGTTATTCCCCCTGCCTGACCTTCAGGAACAGATAACAAGGGCTAATTGCCATTATCTCCCCCTGAGGTTACCTAAACTGGAGTACCGGTCCGACGGTCACTATTGACACAGTGAGCGGAAAGTGTTGGCAGAAGAATTGACAAAGTCGGATTTTATTGTGATGACCGGTGAAGTAGCCAGAGGTGTGACTTGGCCTATTAGCTTTGACCAGCTTAATTGAACCAGGAGATCCTAGCGTGGGAATTTAAATAAGTGTTGTACAGCCCTGACTGACAGCGAATAAACTTACCCACAGGGGAGGAGCTGTGATACCCGTGAATGATTTTAGGCGTAATGTAGGAGGAGCTTAATAAAAGTTATAAAGGGGTGAACTATAGGTCTGGTAAATGAGATCCTGTCTAGCACATGCCATCTGTTGGGCTTAACCTAAGCTTGAGACAGAACTTTTGGCATCGTGGTTTCATTTTTCCAGTTCCCACATTGGGCAGGGACTAGTAGGCATCCATTATTTGCCGACCGTCGAGTGTAACGACCTGCAGAAAGCAGTGAGGACGACAAACTGGAAAAGATAGGCAGGGTCTCAAGCCGAGAACTGTCCAAAGGTTGTTACTTTCCAATACCTTTATGATCTCATCATCCACATCATTTCAACTCTACTAGCCTAAACAAGTTCATTTTAATTTCGATTTATTAAATAAATCATGTGTGATGAGTTTCATGTTGTTAACACATAGTTGATTAAATTGTGTACTTAGGTTCAAGTGTCTTTGTGCATATTAGTTTACTTCAGCTAACAAATATTTAAATCACTTGATGGGGGCTTTTAAGTAATGCCAGGAGAGGAGAGCAGTCGGAGGGGTTAAATGAGCACCTGGATTATATCACAGTGGGTGTATCCAGATATCTATCTATCCCTTCTCCTACTCCTGTGGATACAAGTACAGCAACTTTCATTTCATGGAACGAGCCACTCGCTGTTTTCTTGGCTATCCAGGACTGTCTAGGATCAACATAGCTTAGATAATAGTCCAGTTTCTCACGTGGGTGGGCATTGTTAAGGTTCAAACCCACACCCTCACTAAATCAGTGTATTTACCCACGTGGGCGCGCGACAATCCTGTATGTCTGTTCTCCTGTATGCCTGTTCTCCTGTATGTCTGTTCTCCGTTATGCCTGTTCTCCTGTATGTCTGTTATGTATGCCTCTTCTCCTGTATGCCAGTTCTCCTGTATGTCTGTTCTCCTGTATGTCTGTTCTCCTGTATGTCTGTTCTCCTGTATGCCTGTTCTCCTGTATGTCTGTTTTTCTGTATGCCTCTTCTCCTAAATGTCTGTTCTCCTGTATGTCTGTTCTCCTGTATGTCTGTTCTCCTGTATGTCTGTTCTCCTGTATGCCTGTTCTCCTGTATGTCTGTTTTTCTGTATGCCTCTTCTCCTAAATGTCTGTTCTCCTGTATGTCTGTTCTCCTGTATGCCTGTTCTCCTGTATGTCTGTTTTTCTGTATGCCTCTTCTCCTAAATGTCTGTTCACCTGTATGTCTGTTCTCCTGTATGTCTGTTCTCCTGTATGTCTTTTCTCTGCTCTATGCAACTAAGCCCATGTAACTGACTGATATCCATACAAACACAGTTATGCAAATATAATACAGATAAATAAACTAAAATTGATAAAAAAGACTGGAGCACTCACATATTCGTTAATCTGGTCGAGTTTATACTGTGAGTATTGGTCAATAATACACTGGGCCCTGTCCCTGAAAGCTTGAATGGTTTGGTCATCCCACCACTGCTTGATGTTGCCGTTCTTGTCGTACTGCCGACCTGAGGGAAGAATAACACTATATGACAGTCGGATAACAGACAGTGGGTGCCTGTTAACTCAGACATGTGGACCCTTCTTAATGAAAAATGTGTTCCGGGGTCCCAAACATTCTAGAAATCATACAAAAGAACTTGTTTAATTTAAGTATCAGGATCAATCAATCAGGTGCCGTCTCCACAATGAAATTTGACTGCAATGGATCTCCAATCACTCTTTGTCTCTTTTCTTGATAGGATACTATCTCAGACTGCTGTTCTTCCATCTCTTATCCTCCCACTTGCATCTTTGTCTATCTCTTGTTTTCTTGATTTCAAACTTTCCCTCCAGGATGGTTTTAAAAAATGGTATGCCTTTAAATGTGACCGAAATATTTTAACATTTTTTTTTTTTCAATTCCTCTGGGTCCAGGTAACACCAAATGGTAAACATTGTCGTGTGAACAACTAAATGCAGTTCATATAAGCCGCGATAGCCTGCCTGCTTGAAGAAAGCCTTGTGTTCGAATGAACGTTAAAGTAGATTTCTATAATGAATCTAGGTCTCATACTTGATACATTTAATTAAACGTTTATATAATAACAACCAACAGCCATCAGAGTAGCTATATCATTGGTTCAAGGAGAGAGAGAGAGTGTGAGGCAGGTGTACGTTCTCTCACTATAACTATTCAATATACTTGCATAAATCATCATGAGAAATACCGAAAGTCACCACTCTTACAGAAATGATCTGCACACTTCGAATCTCTAGGCTCTGCAATAAACAGTAGTGGGATTGTTCAACTCAAGTCGAAAGGAGGATGGCCATAGCACTGCAACGATTAAATAGCGTTAATAGTCTATAATGAAGCACCTACAAGAAAATTAAAGTGCTAATGTTTAGAGACTCCACTTCTCTGTAGCATGCCACGGATGTGAGTCATGGGCTATCTCGCAGTCATTAAGGAAGAAAATATGACTTATGACCTGAAATGATACAGAAAGAATCTCAGAATATCATGAACCAGGAAGAAGAGAGATAGGACACCCTAAAAGATCTGGACATTCAGCAAGATTGGCTAGTAAACAGTTTTTTGTCTCTGAAACTCAAAATGTTTGGCAATATCAAACGCCACCGCGGACTGGAAACAATAAAAGCAGAAGACATAACACAAAGAAAGAGCGGCAAGGGCCAACCAGCACGAAGTAGCACACAGGATATGTGACACCATGCGGTGGTAAATGTGCGAGGCGGGTGAGTTGTTGGGAAATCGAGTTTCTTTGAGGCAGACAGTGACGAGAGCGACGTTCTGCAAAAGACATGAAACATGATGAATCTAGGTCTCTCAGCCTAACAAAGCCCAACATGAGCACCGGGAAATGATATTGGAAGCTAATTCAGTAAGCATCACATTGACTACATAGTCTTTAAGGTGATAATTGGTCAAGAAAAAAATGGTTTTAGCCTTACATGCCGAACAGCTAGCGACATAGAAAGAGTACGTTTATCAGCATTAAACTTTCTGTGCCGTTATAGGTCACTTAGCTCTCCCATTCGATTAATCCCACTCTTCTCTTTTGGAGTCAACTTTCTCAGTTTCTGGCATGGTGTTCTGACCAGCATTTTTTGCCTCTCGTAATAATGTTCTTTTTAGTGTTCCCTTGGACGTCCTCTTTTTCTCACTCAGACAGTTTGTTTCCCATTCCAACGCATCACACGCGAAAATTTTCACATCTCGGAACTATTCACATTCAAAAACTGTTTTCAGTACTTTTTGGCAAAATTAAAATACTCAAAATTTTAAAACAATAAATGGTGGCCGAAAGGTCGTTGTGTTTGGAAGCTCGCTCTCCTTCGAGATACGCCTAGCCAGATCAAAGGAAGACAGAACAACAGGAAACACCAAGAATGAAGAAGGAAGACATGCACCAGTGAAATCAGGACGAGCGGTTTGATTCGGATGGAAACATTAAGCCAGAAATGGCACAAACACCAGTATCCAGTCACGAAAGTGACGCAAATAACCCAGACCACAAATATAGGCGGAGACTGTTAGCAGCCTAGGCTAGCTAGCAGCAGTCTGAACGTGGTCGAGCTTTTCTTTTTTTTTTCTTAAAAGGACTTGGACTTGGTTTCCAACGCATGTTTCTCAGAGTGTGCCCTATAGATCCCAATCTTCTTTGTCTTTTTGCAGTCGACACAGGTATTTGTCTATAAATTTCTCTGATCGCCTTACTCTTTTTGAATTTATCCAACCTAACTTAATCTGAATATATATATATATATATATATATATATATATATATATATATATATATATATATATATATATATATATATATATAAACGGGTCACAGTTGGAGATTATGGTTTTCATTTTGAATTGATGGTTTGAGAACGTCACATGACAGTGGGTTACTGTCTAAACTACAACATACATCTTCACTATATCTATCTGTTCATGGTTGTCATCAAAATAGATAATTAATGGTTTTCTTAGATGTGTGTAGATGAACCCAGTTTGTTCGGAAGCATTCACAGTCAGGTCTTTGTTAGATATGACTGAGCTACTGTACAACCGTTCTCCGTTCATGCCAGTGTTGGGTGGCGTATATCAAACATGACATTTCATGTTGTACCAACGGCTTCAGGCACAGTAACGCGTTAGTAAAGATACTGAACGTATCCTAGGTAGAGGAGATTCAGTTTGGACAAAAAAGGAATGTAGGTTATAGACAGGCGATTAAGACTTGCACATACTTTGCTGCACTTTCTAGTTGAAGCATTGTACAAACACATAGCCAATCCCCAGGCTGGACATTTGCTTAGTCAAGCCCTGAGTGTCATGAACTCAGGTGGGCCCACCTCCGAATACGTTTAGGAATCGTGGGCCGAAACGTGTGTCGAAAGAGGATAATTTCTACTGATGACTGTAGATCCCCGCTGTACTTGCTCCCTGTGAGTTTATTCTTATTGTACGTGGCTAGCCCACAAGACTACCAGGAAAGACTGGGTGACTATCGGGAAAGTCCTTTTGACACCTATGGAAAGACTGGCCCCCCGGTATCGCCGGGGGGATAAACTGACATCTGGAGACAGATGTCGACTGTGGACCGTGTTGATCACCCCTAACACAGTATAATACCTCCGATTGCGTTAAACCACAAAGAAATATGCTCCCAGGGCCCTCCGAAAGGGGGAGAGAATGAAGGGCCCAATCAAACTGATACCCTCGTTGACGACTTTGCTAGCCCCCGACTGAGGATACTCGCACCCAACTTCCGGCTGGCTCTGTACATGTGGGAAAAGCTTAACGGGTTGCATGGTCTGAGAACGCATGCCGGAAGAATGAAAATGCGAGGGTGCTCCACGCAGTAAAACGCGCTCGCGCAAAACTACTACTCCTGTGGTAGTTTCTGAGTCGTTAGGGAACGACGGGCAGGGGGAACCCCACTCGCCCGGAGAGGCCCCATGACGTCGACTGCGGAGGAGCACCTTTGATGATTTCTGAA
>CAJHNH020001816.1:82500-129841 GCA_905116865.2 Candidula unifasciata | reverse complement strand
GTCCAGGCACGCTGACTGTTCTAATTAAGCTGCCGTGGCGACTTCTTATCTCACAGTACCTCCTTCGAAACCACTAAGTCGTCTTGTCTCTGGCCGAAAGTGTAACACCATCCGGTAATCTGTGCAGCGGGGAAGCAGCCCTGAGTGTCATGAACTCAGGTGGGCCCACCTCCGAATACGTTTAGGAATCGTGGGCCGAAACGTGTGTCGAAAGAGGATAATTTCTACTGATGACTGTAGATCCCCGCTGTACTTGCTCCCTGTGAGTTTATTCTTATTATGCCCCAGGCACCAGATAAGAGGTCTGTCACTTTTCACTTCTTTTCCGGTAACACACTGGCGACAATGGCTCCTTCACTTTATCAACTTAGTGTTATTTCAACCGATCAATCAATAGGTCTTTTTTGGCAGGTAACTATGCAATGGATACCATCCCACTGTGGAGTTCCTGGAAATGAAAGAGCTGATAAACTAGCTAAGAAAAGTGCAAATGAAGAACAACCTAACGTACTAGTCTCTTATCAACAAAAAGAAGAGAATAATCAAATCAATCAGAAAGCCACCAAAACCAGAACAAGACGATTACCATTTTATGGACAGACCAGAGCAAGTTATTATTTTACGCCTTAGAACAGGACACAGTCGATTTCGCAGCCAGATGTACACAACGTTTAAAATCGCCGAATCAGCCATGTGCACATATGAGACAACAGATCATGTCCTCCAAGACTGTCCCAAATAAACATATCAAGGCAACACTTTTGGCCAAGAAAAACATCGGTGCAGGTCAAACTTTACTGGTCTCTGAGTGAGTAACAAAGGGCAGTGAAGTTTATACTAGGGACAACATTGCAGATATAAAAAATCTATTTCAAGCGAACGAAAGAAGAAAAATAAGAAGGAGAAGCAGTTCAAAAGCTCCCACATTTTTCTTAAAAGACTGTGAGCTTCCACGCCTTACATTCATAAGTTGCCATGGGAAAGATGCATGATCTCACACTTTTATTCACTGATACAATTAAAGTCCTGTCCTGTGATTGCATTTACCTTTGTCATCAAACCCGTGGGTGATCTCATGTCCAATCACAACACCGATACCTCCATAGTTCAGCGATCTGAAACAAACAACAAATGATAATTATTACTGTTAGTTTGCCGACGACACTGGCTACAACCTGGTATCAGTGAGACGACTAAAAGAAGTTATTAGACACTTGTCTGTTAAGATTAAAAAGTAGGTCACATAAAGGACCCTAGTTACGCTAGTGGTCTATAGTGTTATATATCTTTATAAATGCCTACATGTTTCTATACTATTACTTTTCCTAGTACCTAGTCTATTTGTGATAAACAGTGAAGAAAAACATCAATAACACTAAACAACTTACTTTGGGAAAACAGAGCTATAAAACAGAGGCTGTAATATTCCTGCAGGAAATACTGAAATGAAAACGAAAAAAAAAAAAAAAAGAAATCAAGTCTGAGGTCAGTAATTAGAAACACACACACACACACACGCACACGCACACACACACACACACACACACACACATAAGATGCGGTCGTTTGTAATCAACATCGAGCTGGAGATATTATTTACAATGGACTCCAGGGCCTACCCAGCCACACACACACACACACACACACACACACACACACACACACACACACACATGTAAAGAGGCAGGCGTGATGTTGACCACATCAGGCATCGAGTGCAGGTTGGTCTTAAAATATAGATCAGAACCTGGTTAATGCAAATTTTACGGACTGAAAATGCAAAGTGCATGTTAACAAATTTGTGCTAACCGCCTACTAACAATAATACGTCCATGCTGGGACAAATATGATAACTAAATGTTCGTCTTAAGCAAATTCGTGTTAATAAGGTTTTAACCGTATACTCATGACGCGCCGTTGTCCTGATTTTCATCGGTGTGTGAAAAACATGCTTCACTGTGCTCTATACATTTTCCTGAAAGCCTTGCAATGTATTTGAAAGTGATGTTGAAAACGGCGCTTAGGTGGTAGGGGGTTGGGGGAAAGGGGGGGGGGGCGTTGAGGGAGAGAGGGGGGGGGGGGGAGAGTGGGGTGAATTTAGCGCTTTCCATCTCTCTTCCAGCATTAATTATGTCCCTTATGCCACAGCCGATCTAACAATTCGTTATTGTCAAGCGCCTTGCGTTGGTTTCGACAGTGGTATCAGGGGCCGACCGTCCAGTGAGCAATGGCAAACTGCTAGACGTAAATTTGCGTAGAGAAACCACACAACAGTCAGGGGCTATTGGGGTTGGTTCTGCAACGTCCTGTAAAGGACGGCTGGCCAAGCGGTTATAAAGCCACGAATTCTTGCGGTCGGCCGGATTGGATCATTGTTAAAGTGATAGACGTGTTTGTCTCAGGAAAAAAAAAAAAAAAACATCCTAGTCTGCACAGTTGATGATCACTGCACCAGCCACATGGCACCAGATCTAAAGGCTCAAAAAAAGTCTTTTCCAAACCTCCCAAAAAGTCGTAAATTCAGGCAGTAGCAAGTTTTTTAACAACTGGCCATAGCTAGAACAAACAGCTGGTGTACTCACCTATGTTGTTTGTGTTGGGGTTGTAAAACGCATTCACTATCACTGGATCCTGCTCCCACCTGTGAAGAAAATAAATATCTTATATAGATATACAGGTGGCGTTAGCTGAGTGAGTGTTTGATAGGAGAGTGGTTGAGTGGATTAGTGAATTGAAATGTGGATGGCTATGTGTGTAATTCACTAGGTCGGTGGATATATAGATGAGTAGAAGAAAAGATCGACTGTAGAAAAGACAAGTGGTGTTAATGGATTGACTGATATAGCAGATGGCTGAATGGATCTCGTATATCTCCGTCACTTAGTCCACACATCTACAAAAATCTTATATAAATCAGATCATACATCTAAAATAGTCTTCTCTCTATCTTACCACCAATCCTTGAGGCCCCTTTTTCCTTCCCAATTTAATTCATTGCTGGGGGGGGGGGGCAGCTGGTGCTTGCATCTGAGGCAGCTGCCTTATGCATTTACTGTGTGTGCATGTTTCTGGATTTTGCCGTGACTAACTGCTCTCTATTTTAACTAGGCGATTGACTGGATATGTTTGTATACTTTCTCATTGGTAGGAAATGATGTCATTAAACGGTGACCCACTTGCAGTACATGAAATACATTAACTACGGACAGTGATCAAACTACTGTCTTTCTACCACGTTTTGCGAGAACTGTCTTCCTTCAAGTTTCTTACTTCCCCACGGTCCACATATCATCAAGAGAATTGTGCGTGACTCTAACTGTGATAATTAATGAATCCGTCTGTTTATTGTAAATGTATTACCTGGCTGTAGGGCGCAAGACACGGTTACAAGCATTGATGTAATGTGAAGAGCAGGTATCACAACAGTTTGTTTAATGCCCTGACTTCGAAGGCTTCAAGAGATGTGACACACTACTACCCTGAAGACTGGCACATTTCCTAAGGACATCTTCTAAAGTGAACTAAAGATGAGTAGAAGATGTCGTGCTGGCCAATACTCCCATTTTAAGATGATAGCAATCGGAACATGAAAGACAAAGGAAAAGAAGTGCATTCATTGAGTTAAGTTGAGTCAGGAATTGATATCACAGCACTCGGGACATTCCCATATGCGCTCCGTCCCCCTCCAAAGCAGTGTTCTAATTCTAATGGCGCTGGCCGCAGTCAGGTTGGTTGTCCGTCTTGCCTTTGCTCTGAGCGTCGTGTGCCAGCCGAAACCCTCTGGTCACACACCCAGGTAAATCATTCTCTCCAGTCCATAATAATCTAGTTTCTCTTCTTTGTTACTTGTTCTCAAAGGGCTCTGACCACATCTGTCGGCATGGCTTGGAGAAAAGATCCACAGTATCCTCCCTACCCGTGACCCTGCAAGTGAAGCTTGACACTCTGCTCTAAGCTCTAAAGTGCATTCATGGGAACAGGACGTCAATGATCGAAGAGAGAGAGAGAGAGAGAGAGAGAGAGAGAGAGAGAGAGAGAGAGAGAGAGAGAGAGAGAGAGAGAGAGAGAGAGAGATCAGATAGGTACACATGACAGACAAATAAAGAGATGAGCGCCTAAAAAGAAATATGTCAAATAAATGTGATAACAACAATGGTGTTGAAATCCCACATAGGTATTGTGGAAGATACTTTTTCGCGTCTGCCTCTGAACACATCGAAGCTATTCAACAAGCAACACAACAGTTCTCACAGGTCATGGCGTACTGGCTGCCTTAGCTTCTCCATCATCTTCCTGGAGGCATACTCTAGCAACTGCAACAAGTTGTCAAAGTATCTGTCTTCTCTAAAGCTGAGCTGAAAATCACAAGATAAAACTGTGCACAAACTAATATAATGGTACAACTATTCTGATGGTACAAACATGCTTCCGGTACAAACATGCGGCCGGTATAAGTATATGTGGTTGGTACAGATACCTTTGGTAAAAATATGCTGTTGGTTCAAACAAGCTGCTGGAAGAAGCATGCTGCTGGAACAAATACTGTGGTATATTTTGAGACGCTTAATGCAAGTATAGTTACCAGGGGAGCTGACCGACGCTCAGCCCTCAAGGAAGAGGCGAGACGGATGTACTATCGGAATTCCTACTCTTCGCTTGTAGCTGAATATGGGAATGGGATGCTTATAGGAGTGTCCTGAATACTGTGATGTCGATTCCAAATTCAGCAATCAACATTCAACATTTCAGTACAAGTACAACATTTGTTCCAGACCATTCGGCATGCGATTCCTGAGATATGATCACGATCTGTCTTGAGGCTTTTCTTTTCTGCAGAGGACATTTTTCTAGGCCAAGCTTTTTTTTTTCTCTTCACCCCTACAAGGAAATTTGACCCTGTGTGTTGTGGTTTACAGCTAAACTTCGATTTATCAACATTTTAGCCCAGAATATATGATATAATCAAATTCTTAATTTTGTTTCCTTTTATGATATGCTTGTTATAGAGCATTTGAAAAAAAAAGTGATGGACCCTTGTCCACGCCTTTGGGCGTATAGGGCATACAGGGCTAGACCTTTTTTATAGACCAATCGGTATAATATTGGTGATGTGGTCAGCATCACGCCGGCCGCGTCTACTTCCCGGAACTGCACCCGGTACCCACTCAAGGTTGGGTCGACCTGGGAGCCAAGGTCATTTTTGAGAAAAAAAAAGTATAGAGCAGTATATCAGTTGTTTTCCCCAGTGCGATATGTCCTGGGTTTTCCTACAATTTCTAAACAGGCAGAAAGTCGCACAGGTCAAGGTACTGGCAGATGGTATTGGCATCGTTAACCACCCACTGCACAAAGCTATAAAGTAAAAAGTAAAGGAAAGATCCCTTTTCACGCCTTAGGCGCATCGGGCATATGGGAAGAGCGTGCCATATTTTTACAGACCAATCGGCACTGGGTGGGTAATGTGGTCAGCATTACGGCGGCCGTCTTTAACTCCCCAGATCAGCCTTCCTGGCACGACACAAAAGGAATGAGTCTCCTGGATGGCCATGGCTGAAGACTTATTCCAGCAGGTATGTGACTTACAAGAATGGACAAACACACCAGTAAACATGTGTGTCATCTCCAAGGTTGTCATCACCCTGGGAAGGTACTGCAGAGATCAGATTCCTGCGGCCGTTAACACAGAAGTAAGGGAACTGACAGATCAGCATTCACATCCAGACATGTATTTATATGTATGTATGTATACATATACGTCTAAATATTATCAACCAATGAATCTAAATTAACCACCCACCTTCCTAACATTCCACCATGCCAATAGCCCACTCAACCCAATCAACCCAACTATCCCAGCCAACCATCCAGTCCAACTAACCAACCAAAGCAAAACACCCAACCAATCCCCCAAACCAGTTCAAGCTAACCACACAGTCTTTCACCTACCTTACCAAACCAGCCACCTTACCAACCACCCACCCAATCAATCTCGCAGTCAACCAACAACCCACCCACTTAGCCACCCACTCAGCCAACAAACCCAGCCAACCAGGCACTCACCCAGTAAACCCTAACAGCCAACCATCCACTCAATAGATAAACCCTGCCTACCAACCATCCACTCAATCGATAAACCATGCCGGCCAACCTTCCACTCAATCATTAAACTCTGCCAGCCAACCATCCACTCAATCGATAAACTCTGCCAGCCAACCATCCACTCAATCATTAAACTCTGCCAGCCAACCATCCACTCAATCGATAAACCATGCCGGCCAACCTTCCACTCAATCATTAAACTCTGCCAGCCAACCATCCACTCAATCGATAAACTCTGCCAGCCAACCATCCACTCAATCGATAAACCCTGCCAACCAACCATCCACTCAATCGATAAACCATGCCAGCCAACCTTCCACTCAATCATTAAACTCTGCCAGCCAACCATCCACTCAATCGATAAACTCTGCCAGCCAACCATCCACTCAGTCGATAAACCCTGCCAGCCAACCATCCCCTCAATCGATAAACCCTGCCAGCCAACCGTCCACTCAAACGATAAACTCTGCCAGCCAACCATCCACGCAATCGATAAACTCTGCCAGCCAACCGTCCACTCAATGGATAAACTCTGCCAGCCAACAGTCCACGCAATCGATAAACCCTGCAAGCCAACCATCCACCCAATCGATAAACTCTGCCAGCTAACCATCCACGCAATCGATAAACCCTGCCAGCCAACCGTCCACTCAATCGATAAACCCTGCCAGCCAACCGTCCACCCAATCGATAAACTCTGCCAGCCAACCATCCACTCAGCCAACAAACCCAGCCAACCAGGCATTCAACCAATAAACCCCGGCAGCCAACCACCCACTTAATCGATAAACCCTGCCAGCCAACCATCCACTCAATCGATAAACCCTGCCAGCCAACCATCCACTCAGTCGATAAACCCTGCCAGTCCACCATCCACTCAATCGATAAACCCTGCCAAATAACAATCCACCCAATCATTAAACTCTGCCAGCCAACCATCCACTCAATCGATAAACCCTGCCAACCAACCATCCACTCAATCATTAAACTCTGCCAGCCAACCATCCACTCAATTGATAAACTCTGCCAGCCAACCATCAACTCAATCGATCAACTCTGCCAGCCAACCATCCACTCAATCGATAAACCCTGCCAATCCACCATCCACTCAATCGATAAACCCTGCCAACCAACCATCCACTCAATCATTAAACTCTGCCAGCCAACCATCCACTCAATTGATAAACCCTGCCAGCCAACCATCCACTCAATTGATAAACCCTGCCAGCCAACCATCCACTCCGTCAATAAACCCTGCCAGCCAACCATCCCCTCAATCGATAAACTCTGCCAGCCAACGGTCCACTCCATCTATAAACTCTGCCAGCCAACCGTCCACTCAACCAATAAACCCTGCCAGCCAACCATCCACTTAGTCAATAAACCCTGCCAGCTAATCATCCACTCAGTCGATAAAGCCTGCCAGCCAACCATCCACTCAATCGATAAACCCTGCCTGCCAGCCAACCATCCACTCAATCGATAAACCCTGCCAGCCAACCATCCACTCAGTCGATAAACCCTTTTAGCCAACCATCCACTCAGCCAACAACCCAGCTAATCAACCACCCACTCAACCAACAAGCCCAGCTAGCCAACCACCCACTAAACCTACAACCACCAACTAAGCCACACACAAAAAAACAGCCAGCCAACCACCCACTCAGCCAAGTCCAGCCAGCCAACCACCCACTTAGCTAAAAAGCCCAGCCAGCCAACCACCGACTCAACCTGCAAACGCAGCCAACGAATCACCCACTCAAGCAATAAACCCAGCGAAGCAACCACCCTCTCAGCCAACAAGTCCAGCTAGCCAACCACCCATTCAACCGAAAAACTCAGCCAAGCAACCACCAACTCAATCAACAAGTCCAGCCAGCCAACCACCCACTCAACCGACAAACCCAGCCAGTCAACCACCCAATCAACCAACAACCCACTTAATTAACCACCCACTCAACCAACAAGTCCAGTCAGCCAACAACCCATTCAACCAACAAACCAACTAACCAACGAGACACTTACCGTCTCATATTTAGCATCTAGCTGGACTGGATCAGTTATATAATCTGGATAACCAATTCGTTCAGTCATGGCATTGGCCTGTTAGAAGTTGCAGAATACAATATTTATGAAACATATAAAGTGTATGTGAACATAGAAACGAGTTAGTTGCTTCTCTTTTACAGGGCGGTGCAAATAACTACCAGCATTTCTTGGCTGATTTCCTTCAAAGTCGGAGAGCATCTGCTTGGAAGGCAAGGAAGCAATAGACACCAGGAGTTTGCAAGATGGATGCACACGCAAAACTCAAGTCCTGGAATAGTCCAGAAATGAATCAACAACGAGGACTTTCCGCTGGAGTCTGCAGCTTGTGAACGCGAAGAACAAAACAACAAGAGCTGCCAGGGTAATCAGAAGAGATATAATTGAAAATGAAGAAACTAGAAGAAGACATGGACTGAAACCAATCATACTGTTCATTAGGGAGCACAAAAAGCAACTCATGAGAAAGTTTGTAGATCTCGCGAAAAAGTTCTAGTAAACTAGATCTGGCCTGACCACCGTCTTTAGACTATGTGTGTCTCGGAAGTAAAGTTACACCAGATGGCGATTCTAAACATGCGGTAACATCTAACATAAACATATCAAATTAAGCATTTGCGATGCTTAACAACATATGGAAACCACTGGGGCTTAGTTTGAAGACAAAACTTGTACAATAGCAACATTTAGGTGTACTCTTGTACAACAATGGGTGTCGGAAAATTACAGCCGGAATTACACACTTACACAAACAATAGAGACTTTTGAAAATGCATGTCTACGGAGAATCCTGTGAATTCTTGGCCAAGCAAAATCACAAATAAGTAACTGTAGAAACCACAATGTTTATCACTGGCAAGCTTTGTCAAGGGACGAGGATGAAGATAGCTTGGAAATGTCTGCAGAATTGCACATGACACATTGGCAAGAACAGGTCTCTGGCAGAACATAAAAGAAAAAAGACGTAAACGACCTAAGGAAACGTGAATGTAAAATAACATGAGTTATGATTTGGTACTCCGAGCATTTCCATAGATGATCATATTCCCCTTCAACATACACACCAGAGTCCGGCGGTTGGTTGACAAGACTTAACGTTTGTCTGGTGTGCACTCGTGCCCGGCTGTGCTGATCTTTACTCCCAGTTCTTGCACTCTTAACAAAGATGTGGATGTGTTGTTTACAAAATCCCCCGATCGTCCTAACTCTATAAAGGCATTAACAATGTCGGCATGACCCATGGGCCGGCCCTCTGTAACTAAGGCAGAGCCGGTTAACCTGTCGACTCTTTCATTGCCAACAATACCCGCATTTCCTGAGACAAAGGTGAAGTTTTGCAATGACTCGATCAGCTGTCTGCGTACAAAGCCCGCCTTGACCTGCCGGGTAATGCTCACGGAATCACTCAGCACACACACACACATACACACACACAAACGTGAGAAAAGATCTGCGATGCTAGCCACATGAAAACTAGTGTTACCGCCATCGCTTCCATTGTCATGCTGCTAGTAGTCATACAGAAGGTACCACTGGCCCCCTGGACTGTTCTGTCTGCAGAGCACGCAGTAAAGCAGTAAAATGACATGCGAAACTATAAGCAGAAAAGTAACAGGGCAGCAATGTGGATTACTTATGAATGCGTATGTGTCAACAAGGAACTTGAGGTGACAAAAGAGAGATAGATGTTAGACTTACAAACATCATAGTTTACCTCTATATTCTAGTAAAGAAGAGAGTAAAAGAAAACAAATCCTACACCACCAACCTTTTCTCTAGCAAACCGTTTGGTCTGTTCATCCATCCATTCGTTCTCTTCCAAAAGTTCATTAAAAGCTTCTCGAATGTTGTGAATCATCTCAAGTGCCTAGAAAATGTTAACAGATGAAAAAAAAAAAAATGTTCTTAAATATCCGACAATGATGACAATTGAGGAAACCGCTGAAGAGCAGCAGCTTGTCCAACCTGTCTACTCAAACATCTAAAGGGTTCAGATCCGTATCTATATTTTCTCAAAATAATGTTGGCTTTTTAGATCGACCCAGCTTAAAATGGGAATCAGGTAATGTCCTGGGACCGTATCACCTACTGAGCGTAGATTGATATCATATACCCGTTGTGCCAAAAGAGTTAAATGTGCCTTTTACTTTAGTGTAAGTGTCTAAGATACATTTTCCCTTTACTATTTAAACCAGCATACTTTAAACTATATCCTCCGTCTTCTTCTTTTTTGTTTTCCCCTTCTCTTCTCGTTCTCCCTCTTCCTCGTCTTCTTGTCTGCCACTATTAGGGCGCATGGCATGCTGTTCTGTGCTCTACATTCAGGCCCTGATATCATCCCCTTTCAGTCCAGCAAATACAGTTTCAGAAAATCATCAAATCATGACATACGCTGCCTTTTCTTCCACAAGCTTGGAAAATGTAAACCCAGCCTTTGGCAATAGGTGAACTGTGACTAGAAGACCTATTAGCGTTAAGTTTGTTTGTTTTAGTATCCAGAAGGCATGAGTTGTTAACTTTTAGGCTCAGTATTATGGATATCGCAACCTTTCGGCCTTGATTCCATTTTAAATACCGTAAATCTGGGAGAAATGTGGCTTTTCTGCCCACTCCCGGGAGTGAACCCGGACCACAAGGAGTTCGTCACCCGCTCGCCGCGCAATCAGGTTTAGCCAACTACGCTAGAGAGACGGGCATTAGCGTTAAGAAAAGATGTCTACAAGTGAAGCATGGGACTTCATGGCAATTCTCGCCACAGCAAGTATTTCATCTCTTTACATGTATTGAATATATTTGCAATAATTTTCTACTGTTAGTGTATTCGTTTCTTTGACCACCCCCTCAACCCCCCCCCCCCCCCCAATCACCACCCACATTTCCGCTTTCCTCCTCTTCTTTTCATGCACTCCAGTCCTTTGGATCCTGATGCCACGAATTCACACAAATCACATGTCCTTCTCTATACCGTAGTAGATCACTGACCATATGTGATTTACCATAGAAGATGTCATTAGGTCCTCTCATCCATCCTCCCTCCCACGGGTCGTCATCTTCAGTCGTTATCCACCGGTCTAGGTTTCAGAATGACTGCAGACTATTCTCCATTTGGCTGCTCCGCCTTTCCACTATCCTATTTTAGAAACTAATTTAATAAAAAAAAATTGGTTCAAGCAAAATATTGAAGCTTGCACATGCAAAGAAATTGCATAATGCAGCCTTTAGATGTGCCACCACTAAAGGTCTTCCATCAGAATTGCAGCCCACTGTTGATGCAGCAGTGAATCTGTATTTGCACGTACAATGCTGCATAAGTACATCTTATTCCATACAAATTTGCTCACTCGCCATTGTTAATGCAGTTCAAAACACAAAACGTCTGCTGGCACAATAGGGAAACAAAAATATTCCAAATTAAATCGGCACATCACAATGTCCCACTAAGCACTCCAACTGGGCAAAGGAAGCTTTGCACTTTCCCTCTAGAAATGCGAAAATTGCATCAGAAAACGACAAGTAGAACAAAATAATCTTTTTCAAAGTGTCAGGAGTCAGCCAGCCTATCCACCATAATGAATCCTCGAAGTGTGACCAAGCCATCTGAGCTCTCGACGACTGTGCAGTAAGAAAACTGTTGTGATAAGTGTCGGTTTCAGGACGACAATCTTTGCAATCCTCAATGCCTCCTAATGCCAAAAAATTATTGTAGGCTTTATGCACACTAACAAATAGGTATCATGGCATATTGTTGTCCTGTTCTTGCTAGTCAACCAACATGGCCTCACCATGTCCTTTTGTATCTTGTGTACACATTTGCATCAGTTACCAAGGTAGTGGCCAAATGGTCTTAAATTGTATATTTCTAGACACTGGGGGATGTATAACCTGCATACAACACTCCCATTTTGAAAACATTATCAGGAATCAAACCCACTGCACAATGTAAGGGAAAAAAACCGTCTTACCGTCTCTTTACTCTCCTTCTTGAAATTATCCCTGACAAACATAGCTCCGACAGCCATTCCCATTTTCTGGTTGACAAAGCCCACACATTTCTTCCACCTCACCAAGTCTCTCTTCGCACCCTGGCAACACACACAGTTAAACATGGACTATGTTGAAATCAAGATGTGAGATACGTTAATTCATAGATAAATATTGTCTAGAACTAAATTAGAACAATTCTAAACATACTTTTACCATTTACGTGCTCACCACTCAAATGTTCCCCAAACAGATGTTCACCACTCATATGTTACCCATACAAATCTTAATCACTCATATGTTCCCCACTCATATGTTCCCCATACAGATGTTCACCATTCTAGTCTTAACAATACAAATGACCACCACTCATATGTTTCCCACTCATATATTCCACATACAGATGTTCACCATTCATATATTCCCCATACAGATGTTCAACACTCTTGTGTTTCCAAAGCAGATGTTCACCACTCATATGTTCCCCATTCAGATGTTCGCCACTCAAATGTTCCTCATATATATGTTCACCACTCATATGTTCCTCATACAGATGTTCACCACTCATATGTTTCTCCAGAAGATGTTCACCACTCATATGTTCCCCATACAGATGTTCACCACTCATATGTTCCTCATACCGATGTTCATCACTCATTCGTTCCTCATACAGATGTTCACCACTCATATGTTCCTCATACAGATGTTCACCAGTTATGTGTTCCCTATACAGATGTTCACCACTCATATGTTCCCCATACCGATGTTCAACACTCTTGTGTTCCCCAACAGATGTTCACCACTCATATGTTCTCCACTCATATGTTTAACATACATATGTTCACCACTCATATGTTCCCCATACACATGTTCACCACTCATATGTTCCTCACTCTTATGCTTCCCATATATATATGTTCACTACTAATATGCTCACCATACATATGTTCACCCCTCATATGTTCCCCATTCAGATGTTCACCACTCATATGGTCCCAAGTCATATGCTTCCCATATATATGTTCACCACTCATATGTTCACCATACAGATGTTCCCCACTCATATGCTCCCCAAACAGATGTTTACCACTCATTTGTTTCCCATACAGATGCTCACCACTCATATGTTCTCCACTCATAGGTTTCACATACATATGTTCACCACTCATATGATCCCCATACAGATTTTTTACCACTCATATTTTCCCCACTCATATGCTTTCCATATCTATGTTCATTACTCATATGTTCACCATACAGATGTTCACCACTCATATGTTCCCCAGTCATATGCTTCCCATATTATTGTTCACTACTCATATGTTCACCATATAGATGTTCGCCACTCATATGTTCCCCATACAGATGTTTACCACTGATATGTTTCCCATACAAATGCTCACCACTCATATGTTCTTCACTCATATGTTTCACACACAGATTTTTACCACTCATATGTTCCCCACTCATATGCTTTCCATATATATGTTCATTACTCATATGTTCATCATACAGATTTTTCACATACATATGTTCACCACTCATATGTTCCCCATACAGATGTTCACCACTCATATGTTCCCCACTCATATGCTTCCCATATATATGTTCATTACTCATATGTTCACCCTACATATGTTCACCACTCATGTGTTTCCCATACAGATGTTCACCACTCATATGTTTTCCACTTATATGCTTCCCATAAATATGTTCACCACTCATATGTTTCCCATACATATGTTCCCAACTCATATGTTCCATATACATATGTTCGCTACTCATGTGTTCCTCATACAGATGTTCACCACTCATATATTTTCCATACAGAAGTTCACTACTCATATCCTTCTAATACAGATGTTCATCACTCATGTGTTTCACATACATATGTTCACCACTCATTTGTTCCCCATACTGATGTTTACCACTCATATGTTCCCAACTCACATGCTTCCCATATTTTTTCACATACATATGTTCACCACTCATATGTTCCCCATACAGATGTTCACCACTCATATGTTCCCCACTCATATGCTTCCCATATATATGTTCATTACTCATATGTTCACCCTACATATGTTCACCACTCATATGTTTCCCATACATATGTTCCCCGCTCATATGTTTGCCATACATTTGTTCACCACTCATATGTTCCCCATACAGATTTTCACCACTCAGATGTTCCCCATACAGATGTTCCCCTCTCATATGTTTCCCATACAGATGTTCACCACTTATATGTTTTCCATACATATGTCCACCACTCATATGTTCCCCATACAGATGTTCACCACTCATATGTTTCGCATACAAATGTTCACCACTCATATGTTTCCCATACAGATGTTCACCACTCATATGTTCCCCATACAAATGTTCACCACTCATTTGTTTCCCATACTGATGTCCACCACTCATTTGTTTCCCATACTGATGTTCACCTCTCATTTGTTTCCCATACTGATGTTCACTACTCATTTGTTTCCCATACATATGTTCACCATTTGTTTCCAGTACTGATGTTCACCACACATATGTTTCCCATACACATGTTCCCCACTCATATGTTTCCCATACACATGTTCACCACTTATATATCCCTCATACAGATGTTCACCACTCATATGTTTCCCATACAGATGTTCACCACTCATTTTTTTCCCACACATATGTTCACCACTCTTCTGTTCACCACTCATGTTTCCAACCATCATGTGTTAAACCCTAGGTTTACAACCCTGTGTCCAACCTTATTGTGACCAACCCTTATGTGTACAACCCTTTTTCCAACCTTTATGCATCCAACCTTTATGTTTACAACCCTGTTCGCAACTTTCATTTGTCTATTCACTACATTGGTATCTTACATCATTAACCCAAACTCAAGCAACTCATACATTATCAACATTCAGGAAATAGATCTTTATATGGCAAACCTCTCAGTTAACACTCTTCTACCACCAAGTCCGTCTGTTTTTACATACAACGAGACAGTGCCATGAGTACACAATTTAGAAAAAAGTTTGTAACAAAACTATGCCTTAATTACAGTGTGAGGCAGAGAATGAAGTGTAACCGTCCATTAAGAACATAGGCGCTGGAACCTGCCTGACCACTACCGAAATTTTTTTTAGGAATAAACTCTCTCATCACCATTGATTTCTTCGAGTCGGCGCTCTGAGTTAGAATACAGTGAGGTCAAAACAAATCCACCTCTCAAGCAACTAGAGAAGCGCAAGGCAAACACAGAGGCCCACGACACTTCAGTGACCAACCGTACCTGTATGGCATGCTTGTACAGACCCGCCACCTGCTGGTAGGGTTCGTTGAGCTCTGGCACCATGTCCATGACCAGCCTCCACATCAGATAGTTGGCCAGGGTCCTGTAATGAAAGAACTAGTTGAAAATGGCTAAATCTCATTTCATAATTCCCCCCCCCTCCCCCACCCCCGCCTCATGTTTGGAAGAATGGAATATAAGACGACCCTAGTGCCCAGTTTGTAACACTTTGAAAATAAAGTTCGTTTATTATTGTTTTCTCTATCACTCTCCTTGTCTCTGACACTCACAGTCTCTCTCCTGTCTATATCTCTCTGTCTTGTTCTGTATGTCTGCGTCTCTGTCTCTCGCTGTCTCTGTGTTTCTGTGTTTCTGTCTCTGTCTGTCTATCTGTCTGGTTGTTTGTTTGTTTGTTTTAGTATCCACAAATCATGAGTTGTTAACCCTTAGGCTTGGTATTATGGATATCGCAACCTTTCGGCCTTGATTCCATTTTAAATACTGTAAATCTGGGAGAAATGTGGCTTTTCTGCCCACCCCCGGGAGTGAACCCGGACCACAAGGAGTTCGTCACCCGCTCACCGCGCAATCAGGTTTAGCCAACTACGCTAGAGAGACGGGCCTGTCTATCTGTCTAGTTAATGGACCAGTCAGCATTCGATAGGTGATGCGGTTAACAACAGTGCCACTCCCCCTCCCCCCCCCTCATCCCTTTCCCGGCGTTACCTGGTATATTTGTTAGACTGAGTGGACAAGGTCAAGGGGGGGGGGGGGGGGGGGGGGGGGGGGGGGAGGGGGGACCTCGGCTTTGAAATCTGTTCGAATACATGACCTTAGGGCCGGCTGGCGAGTCGTTACGTTACCCGGCCTCCCGGAGTTGTACTAGCCGACTGACCACAATGACAAGCATTGCTAGAGCCTCCTAATGTTATAGCTATGTTTCACACCCCTTTTAAGAATATACATACCTGCCACTCAGTAACGACGGATGAACAGGAATTGTGTAGAGGTGGGGCAAAAGAAAGAAGGAGGTGGGGGTGGGAGCATGCAGAAGAATAGTAAAATACAGTAAGTGAGCAGTGACTATAATATTGTAATCTAGTACAATGCACATTGGCAGGTATTCTTCGTTTATGCGGCTTACAGATCGGCAACCAAGCAGCAACAGGGCACCAGCACAGCGACCAGCACGAGGCAAGCCAAGCGCCAGCAACAGTCAGCTAGTACCCGTCTTCTTCTTCTTCTTCTTCTACTACTACGTCTTCTTCTTCTTCTTCTTCTTCTTCTTCTTCTTCTTCTTCTTCTTCTTCTTCTTCTTCTTCTTCTTCTTCTTCTTCTTTTTCTTCTTCTTCTTCTTCTTCTTTTCTTCTTCTTCTTCTTCTTTTTCTTCTTCTTCTTCTTCTTCTTCTTCTTCTTCTTCTTCTTCTTCTTCTTCTTCTTCTTCTTCTTCTTCTTCTTCTTCTTCTTCTTCTTCTTCTTCTTCTTCTTTTATCTTCTTATTCTTCTTTTATCTTCTTCTTCTTCTTCTTCTTCTTCTTCTTCTTCTTCTTCTTCTTCTTCTTCTTCTTCTTCTTCTTCTTCTTCTTCTTTTTCTTCTTCTTCTTCTTCTTCTTCTTCTTCTTCTTCTTCTTCTTCTTCTTCTTCTTCTTCTTCTTCTTCTTCTTCTTCTTTTTCTTCTTCTTCTTCTTCTTCTTCATCTTCTTCTTCTTCTTCTTCTTCTTCTTCTTCTTCTTCTTCTTCCTCCTTCTCCTCCTTTTCTTCATTTTCTTCTTCTTCTTCTTCTTCTTCTTCTTCTTCTTCTTCTTCTTCTTCTTCTTCTTCTTCTTCTTCTTCTTC
The DNA here is from genome assembly GCA_905116865.2 of Candidula unifasciata. NCBI lineage: Eukaryota > Metazoa > Mollusca > Gastropoda > Stylommatophora > Geomitridae > Candidula > Candidula unifasciata. The sequence goes on along the minus strand of CAJHNH020001816.1, from coordinate 112,590 downwards.
TTCTTCTTCTTCTTCTTCTTCTTCTTCTTCTTCTTCTTCTTTTTTTTCTTCTTCTTCTTCTTTTTCTTCTTTTTCTTCTTCTTCTTCTTCTTCTTCTTCTTCTTCTTCTTCTTCTTCTTCTTCTTCTTCTTCTTCTTCTTCTTCTTCTTCTTCTTCTTCTTCTTCTTCTTCTTCTTCTTCTTCTTCTTCCTCTTCTTCTCCCTCCTCCTCCTCTTCTTCTTCTTCTTTTTCATTTTCTTCTTCTTCTTCTTTTTCTTCTTCTTCTTCTTCTTCTTCTTCTTCTTCTTCTTCTTCTTCTTCTTCTTCTTCTTCTTCTTCTTCTTCTTCTTCTTCTTCTTCTTCTTCTTTATCGTTTTCTTCTTCTTTTTCTTCTGCTTCTTTATTTGCAATATGTTTTGCGGTTTACAGCTAGGCAGGGATACCTGCATCTAACGAATAAAAATATCAAATTTTAGCTAATACGTTTAAAAAGCCACTTTTAGCATATGCTTTTTAAGGGACAGTAGACCTAGTCTAAATGTTCTTCTAAAATGGGATCCCAGCTCACACTGGAAACATTTCATAATTCACACAGGCTTCAAGAAGATCATTTACCACAATAATCTGTCTGATTAAATTCAAGGCCCATCTTCATCACTATGCCCGGCAGTTTTTCTCTATTGTAATCCCCTTCCTTCGGGTATGACATCAACAAGCTAGTTGCACACTATAGACAAAGACTGGTGCACACTATAGACAAAAACTGGTGCACACTATAGACAAAAACTGGTGCACACTATAGACAAAAACTGCTGCACACTTTCCTTCTCACTTGTTATCGGTGTTTTGTAAAATTACAGCAAGGTGAAGGCTGGGAATTTTTAACCTGGAGTTTCACAAATATTTGAAGTCAAAATAAACCAAAAGAGTTCGTGCACTGCGCTGAGGTTCTTTAGACTCAGGATTGAGTTAGAAGTAAAACGGAGCACTTATAGGTTACACCCGTGTGCCATGATGTAGATCCGTCAAAAAAACATAAAACAAGAAATCGAGCTGGCTGTTCACCATGGAGGAATTAACAACTGCAGCAGACTTTGCTCCTCACCTGTTATCTGTGTTCTGTAAAATGACAGCAAGGTTCTTGATGTACTCGGTAGCAAACAGCACTATCGGCTCGTCCTCTGTGATGTCATTTAAGGCAAATCCTCGCAGGTACCGCAGCAGATCAAACTGGCGAGAGATAAAGATAGTAACGAGTTCGACACATTGTCATTTCTCGGTCATATCATTTATCAGCTAGAACCACTGTTCAAACAAGAATAGCTACGAGTTTCAATACATTTTACATATTTTTCATTTCATCTAGCACCACTGAGCAAATTGCAATATCAGCTAGTCCCACTATGCAAACTGTCATATCAGCTAGTCCCACTCTCCAAACTGTCATATCAGCTAGTCCCAATCTCCAAACTGTCATATCAGCTAGTCCCAATCTCCAAACTGTCATATCAGCTAGTCCCACTCTCCAAACTGTCATATCAGCTAGTCCCAATCTCCAAACTGTCATATCAGCTAGTCCCACTCTCCAAACTGTCATATCAGCTAGTCCCACTCTCCAAACTGTCATATCAGCTAGTCCCACTCTCCAAACTGTCATATCAGCTAGTCCCACTCTCCAAACTGTCATATCAGCTAGTCCCACTCTTCAAACTGTCATATCAGCTAGTCCCACTCTCCAAACTGTCATATCAGCTAGTCCCACTCTCCAAACTGTCATATCAGCTAGTCCTGCTGATCAAACTCGCAAGAGATAAAAACAATTAAGATATAATACATAGTACATGTCCTAGTTACGTGATGGATCAGCTGGCCCCATAATTCACATATTACTATTTCTCCCTTCCAGGAAAAGAAGTAAACAACCATTAAATAGCTCTTTGAAATGCCAGGTTTGGTTCGAGTAAATGATACTAGATGATATTCTTACAGATAAGTCGATACTCAGTTGATTTCCGCCTTGACTTTAGATGACATTACCTGGCACTCAACTAAGGCCGGGTCGACCTGCAACAATGGTTAGGTTCATAAAGAAAAAAATCTGACTTGATTCGTAATTGAACCCATGACCATTGAGTCAGCGGCGAGGGTGTAACCACTTCACTACCTAGGCTCCCTTTAGCAAAACTGCAAATGATTAACACCAGCTTCATTTCTACGCGATACGTATCGGACAAATATGGAAATCAGTGGGACTTGTGCACTGAGATGCCTGAAAAAAGTCGCCAAGTTAACCATCAGAGACAAAGTAAGAAATGTTATTATCATGCAGACTGTATGAAAAAGACCATTCAGAAAATGAATTGAGAAACAGAAGATCAAACAGTTTGGCCATCCAGAAAGAATGCAGCTAGAACAACTACCAACGCAGGCGCTACACATGAACAGATCCTAAGTGAAATCAAGAGGCCGCCCTAGGAGAAGATCAAACTGATGACATTAAAGAGCTTCTACATCGACACAGAATGACAATAGCCACTGCTGCCGATCTAGCAATGGATCGCAAACTGTTCCTTCCCACAACGCATTGCGACAGCAGTGGAAATTGATGATAATGATGATAAGTAGAGCGCAGCAAAAAAAAAATATATATATGACTGACTGACTGACTGACTTTCTACCCCACTAGGACATCACACAAGCGATAAACACCCGATGACACAAAGTGCCACCATGCGGATGAGGATCACCGTGGAGAGGTCCCAGAAACCGCGTTCAGACAATTGGCCATATTAATGGCCTGCCTATATTGCGGCCCCTGGCAAAAGCCAGAGTGGGGCTTCAAATAAGAAAAAATTACGTCCTGAAAAGGACGTAAGTAGTATATCATAATATATATATGTGAAATGCGCTGTTTTTAAAAGGTAAACAACACAAGAACCAACATGATGACGGTATGACTGGAAGAAGACAGTATCCAGATTGCAATAAAAGAGAGAGAACGAAGGGAAGCCATTTAGTAAGAATACAAGCAGGCCAACCTATTTATGTTCTATCTATTCCAGAGGAGAACACCTGGGTGGAGGGCAAAAAGATGACCAACGAAGAGATGTATGGACTGTGCAGCTGATTATTGCAAAAATATAAGCCTATCCATCTCAAAAGCCATTTGAAATTGGCGAATGCCCATGTTTTTTTGTTTTTTGTTTTTGTTTTTATTTTGTTTTTGTGTGTGACAATTATCACTAGTGAAAACACTTCAGAAGCCTCACAAATATGTTAAACTAAATATTCAATACTCTAAAATATATGAAATATAATACACAAGCTATGTAATATAAAGTAACAAAAATTTAATTTGAAAGACATAAATATCCAATATCGAAACTCCATCCCATTTCAAGATGAGTTGACCAGGTTATCATTTTGTAAATTACTATTACGGCTTCAAAAGCACTAATTTGATGTCAGTGAATAGAATCTCTTGAAGGTACTCATGACAGAATAACAGTACGACATGGCAAGATCTATCAGACAGTGTTGAAAAAGACAGTAGTCACCTTTGGGATCAGAGCCTGGATTTCTCGGACTGTCATTTTGTTGTAGAGAGCGCCTGTATCCTGGATATCCTCAGAGGGAAGGGTGATCTGCCGTTAACATACACACAAAAGCATGTTTTATTCTACAATACAGTGAAGGTGTATTTGATGCTTTCTCACAACAATAGAATAAACAAAATAAGGTGTATACTGACTGGGTGGTGAACACGCAGTAGGAAGGTCACGATTTTGCTAATTCTATTGTTCTTATAAGTAAAAACAGCAGTGACATGTAAAAAAAAAAAATTAACAGATGATTTAGCAACAATAACATCAAAGGTTGGACTGAAAATAAGCTATGAAAACACAAATGTATTAAAGACACCAACAACAGGTCAAGCAGATGTAATAGTAGAGACAAAAGTAATTGAAGTAAGAGATCAATTTACTTACTTAGACAGTAAATTTGATAGTGATAGTAAAATATCAAATCATCACTTATGACACTGGCAAGGCATCAGCAGCGTTTACTATCCTGAACAAAATTTGGAACTCTAAACTGATTTGAGTTCTAATGTTATTTCAGTTTCAACACATGTCAGTGAAAGTTGGGGATCCACTAGAGACAATGAACAAAAGTTAAATGCATTTGAAAATAAACGCCTGAAGAAAATGAAGGGGTGGGGGGTGGTGGGAGGAATGGGAAGAATTTAAAACGGGTGAAGAAATAAGAGAAATCTCTGAGCAACTACAAGTATTAACTGTAAGAAGACAGATAAGCAACTACAAGTATCAACTGTAAGAAGACAGAAAAGATGGCGCTATACCGCACGCATCGTGAGAAGAAGCCAACAAAGAATCATCAACCAGGTATTAAAATGGGAAATTTATGGATTCAAAAAGCCAGGACCCCCAAAAAGAAACCTCAAAACAAACGAACGTTGATGAAGGCGAGCAAAGATCCAAAAGACAAGAATCCATCTTTGATAGGAAACTGGTTGCACACATAGAACCGAGTGGAGGAATACACTGCGAGCTCTATGTGACTTGTGACAGGTCAATGAATGTATATACTTTTAAAGAGGCCAGCCCAAAACTTTTACTGACTGATTTTACTGAGCAATTTTAATATTCGGTAGTTTCGATCATTGTCATTCACATCGCTATCATGCCACACATACTACAGTCATGCCACACACATTACTATCATGCCACACTTACTACAGTCATACCACACATATTACTATCATGCGACACTTACTACAGTCAGGCCACACACATTACTATCATGCCACACTTACTACAGTCATACCACACACATTACTATAATGCCACACATACTACAGTCATACCACACACATTACTATCATGCCACACATACTAAAGCCATACCACACATATTACTATCATACCACACACATTACTATCATGCCACACATACTACAGTCATACCACACACATTACTATCATGCCACACATACTACAGTCATACCACACACATTACTATCATGCCACACATACTACAGTCATACCACACACATTACTATCAAGCCACGCATACTACAGTCATACCACACACATTACTATCATGCCACACATACTACAGTCATACCAAACACATTACTATCAAGCCACACATACTACAGTCATACCACACACATTACTATCATGCCACACATACTACAGTCATACCACACACATTACTATCAAGCCAAACACGTCACTATCACGCCACAAACATTACTATGATGTCACACACATTTTTATCATGTCACCACTTTACTATAATATAACATATCTTACAATCATGTCACAATTATTACTGTCATGACACAGACTATACTACCAAGTCACAAATATTGCTAACATGACACAGACATTACTACCAAGTCACAAATATTGCTAACATGACACAGATATTACTACCAAGTCACAAATATTGCTAACATGACACTGACATTACTACCAAGTCACAAATATTGCTAACATGACACAGACATTACTACCAAGTCACAAATATTGCTAACATCACAGACATTACTGCCAAGTCACAAATATTGCCAACATGACACAGATATTACTACCAAGTCACACATATTGCTAACATGACACAGACATTATTACCAAGTCACAAATATTGCTAACATGACACAGACATTACTACCAAGTCACAAATATTGCTAACATCACAGACATTACTGCCAAGTCACAAATATTGCCAACATGATACAGATATTACTACCAAGTCACAAATATTGCTAACATGACACAGACATTATTACCAAGTCACAAATATTGCTAACGTGACACAGACATTACTACCAAGTCACAAATATTGCTAACATGACACAGACATTACTACCAAGTCACAAAAATTCCTAACATGACACAGACGTTACTGCCAAGTCACAAATATTGCTAACATGACACAGATATTACTACCAAGTCACCAATATTGCTAACATGACACAGACAATGCCATCATGCCTTACATATTACAAGTAAGTCACAGACATAATCAAGCCAGAAACATACCTGTCTGATATATACAACACCATTCAAATCGCATTTAGTTCTATCCTATGACACGAATTACTATCCATCACTTAAATACCCATTACATCAAACGCATTACAATCCAATCATGTAAATTACCATCAACTCACATTTATTACTATCCCTTCACCTTATGTCCTTCAGTTCAAACATATTACTATACATTTATATAAATTACTTTCATATCATTTGCATTTTTTCCTTTTACACAGATTACGACACAATATTATATTCTATTCACATAAAATACAAATTAATCATACACTTCACTATTCATTCACATAAACTAACATCACATTATATCCATTCAGCTAAATGGCTACAAATCATACGTATTATTATCCAGTCACATACATTACTACCAAATCTGGCACATTATTCTGTCGTTAGTTTAAATATACTAATATGAGATTTAAATGACAAGTCTCATATATTGAAAAAAAACGTCAACATTAATATAACTGGAATACACCGACTCAAATAACATGCGTGTGGCACAGGGATTTCGATCTCAGGTGGAAGAGAAAGTTAAGGTGATGTGTATGAGGAGTTGCTCCGTACCTCACCTTGGGTGCAAGCCGGCTTTAGGCTGGTTTTACGAATTCTCATGAAAGTCTCTTGCACACGTCCCTGTCGTGCCACGGATAATGGCTCAAATGAGCAGCAACCCAGCCGGCAGGAGATTTCGGAGTTGTGGTTGCCAGAGATGCAGTGCCCATGAATCCTTTGCCTCTTATCAGCCCACCCCTAATGCTTGGGTGAAAACGTGTATCAAAACTAATTTGACACATGAGTAAAGCCGGCTAGCCGAATATATGACTCAGTTAAAACGTCTGTCGAGTGAAATAACTACTAAACTGCTGAGCCGTAGACTAAGAGATTTGCTAGCGGCTTAGACGAGCAAATTCTTCCAAGGGCGGTGTTTCGTGGTGCAGTCCTGTCTCCGTCCATCCTTTGTAAACCTTCATCGTGGGAAGTGTAGGCCGAAAGGTGCAAATATCGCAGCTTTGCTGTAAACAGGCACAACGCAATTACGTCACTTAGACGAACGAAAAGAAGAGAAATAAGTAGAAATAACCTAAACATTTAATGAGCCATGAAAACCGAATCGCAACCACTCATATGAAAGGACAGTTCACATACACAGCTGCCAGGTTACATTATCAGGTGACATACAGAAATGAAATTGCTAGTAAATAAGAACGTTACATTTGCTAACAAAATCTCGAAGTTGAGCACATTGTCCAGCTGGGTCTGCACGTCAGGTCCATCTGCCCCCAGTAGTTTGACCACGTCTTTCATAAAACGGCTGCAGAAATAAACACATTCAAGTAAGTCACAAAAGTGTTACAACTATCGAAATGTTAAACTGGCAAAAACTACCAATTACTGCCTTCATTTGCCAGTTTTTGCTGAGTTAGCATTAGGTCTGCAATCCTGAGTTTCTCGTATATAGAGATGCTAATTGCAGAAATCAAAGTCTCAAGATATGCAAACAAATTAAATGTAGTCAAAGTAATGACAGAACTATCGAGTTGTTACCTGCAGAGAAAAGGCTAGAGATAGAGCAATGATTGGCTGTGAGCATTTTTTGAACAGTTTTTCCGTGTATGTGTGTCCAGTAATATCATTTCATATCCTCTAGGTCACACACTTGCCGACTAATTCACTGGATAGGTTCTTTTTGCTAGCGGGATCTGTTCCAAAGTTTAATGTTGAAGTTGCATAAGTTGTGGAAGACCTTACATTTCAGATATGAACAGCAGTGTACACAGCAAAAATCAATGAAGTTGCAGTCAGACTGGTAGTTAATGGGTGATGTGATCACCTTCAGACCAGCCACCTTTACTTTCTATGACATTACCTGGTACTCATTTAGTCTGGGTCACAATGGGAGCAAAGAAAATATATGCCTAGATGTTAATTTGAGGCCGACAGGAAATCTTCTGGTCGCTACATTACTGCAGCTCTCCAGACATGTGGGATTAACACTTTCTACCTGAAAGCCTAAATGTGTACGGCAGTGAAATAATCAACTCTCTACATATAAGCCTACATGTGAATGGCAGTAAAATAATCAACTTTCTACCTGTAAGCCTACATGTGTATGGCAGTGAAATAATACGCTGTCTACCTGTAAGCCTACATGTGTATGGCAGTACAATAATCAACTGTCTACCTGTAGGCCTACATGTGTATGGAAGTGAAAAAATCAACTGTCTACATGTAAGCCTACATGTGTATGGCAGGCAACCAATCAACTGTCTACCTGAAAGCCTACATGTGCATGGCAGGTAACCAATCAACTGTCTACCTGAAAGCCTACATGTGTATGGGAGGCAACCAATCAACTGTCTACCTGAAAGCCTACATGTGAATGACAGGCAACCAATTAACTGTCTACCTGTAAGCCTACATGTGTATGGCAGTGAAATAATCAATTGTCTACATGTAAACCTACATGTGTATGGCAGTGAAATTATCAACTGTCTACCTGTAAGCTTACATGTGTATGGCAGTGAAATGATCAACTGTCTATCTACCTGAAAACCTACATGTGTATGACAGGCAACCAATCAACTGTCTACCTGTAAGCCTACATGTGTATGGCAAAGAGACAATCAAATGTATACCTGTAAACCTTCAATGTGTGTTGCAGAGAAGCAATCGGCTTTTTACTTTTAAACCTACAATCTGTATTGCAATGAAACAATCGGCTTTCTACTTTTAAACCTACATTCTATATTGCAATGAAACAATCAGGTTTCTACTTTTAAGAGTGCAATGTGTTTTGCAGTGAAACAATCAACTGTCTACTTGTAAACCAGCATGTGTATGGTAGTGAAACAATCAACTGTTTACTTGTAAACCAGCATGTGTATGATAATTAAACAATCAACTGTTTACTTGTAAACCAGCATGTGTAGTGTAGTGAAACAATCAACTGTTTACTTGTAAACCAGCATGTGTATGATAATTAAACAATCAACTGTTTACTTGTAAACCAGCATGTGTATGGTAATTAAACAATCAACTGTTTACTTGTAAACCAGCATGTTTATGGTAATTAAACAATCAACTGTTTACTTGTAAACCAGCATGTGTATGGTAATTAAACAATCAACTGTTTACTTGTAAACCAGCATGTTTATGGTAATTAAACAATCAACTGTTTACTTGTAAACCAGCATGTTTATGGTAATTAAACAATCAACTGTTTACTTGTAAACCAGCATGTGTATAGTAATTAAACAATCAACTGTTTACTTGTAAACCAGCATGTGTATGGTAATTAAACAATGAACTGTTTACTTGTAAACTAGCATGTGTATGGTAATTAAAAAATCAACTGTTTACTTGTAAACCAGCATGTGTATGGTAATTAAACAATCAACTGTTTACTTGTAAACCAGCATGTGAATGGCAGTGAAACAATCAACTGTTTACTTGTAAACCAGCATGTGAATGGTAGTGAAACAAACAACTGTCTACTTGTAAACTAGCAAGTGTATGGTAGTGAAACAATCAACAGTCTACTTGTAAACTAGCAAGTGTATGGTAGTGAAACAATCAACAGTCTACTTGTAAACTAGCATGTGTAGTGTAGTGAAGCAATCAACAGTCTACTTGTAAACTAGCATGTGTAGTGTAGTGAAACAATCAACAGTCTACTTGTAAACCAGCATTTGAATGGTAGTGAAACAATCAACTGTTTACTTGTAAACCAGCATGTGAATGGCAGTGAAACAATCAACTGTCTACTTGTAAACCAGCATGTGAATGGCAGTGAAACAATCAACTGTCTACTTGTAAACCAGCATGTAAATGGTAGTGAAACAATCAACTGTTTACATGTAAGCCTCTTACATATGTATGGCAGTAGGAATTGTGTCTACCTGTAAATCTGCATGTGTACAGCAGTAAAAGAATCATGTCTACGTGTAAGCCTGAATGTTTATAGCAGTGAAACAATTGACTGTTTGCCTATGAACCTGCATGTGTGTGCAGTCAACGTCTCTATTTATTCATTCACTCGTACATTTAGCGGTCTACCTGTATGCCTGCATGTGTATGGCATGATCCTTCAACATATAATATTCCCTGCTAGGCATTCCCAAACTCCCCTGCTCCATCTGAAATATAGAGGGCATTAAATCAGATGTAAGAACAATCTTTACACTGCATTAGGTTTTAATGTTGTTTCTGAATGGAGTTGTGTATTGAATTAGATAGGCTTCCCATCTTGTGTTTTGAATTAGGTGTGATTCCCATTTTCTGGGCTGAATTAGATGACTCACATATCCGTCAATTTTTTTCTTAAAATAATATTTCCTTAAATGAATATGATTTACATCAAAATATGAAATGAATTAAATTGAAATTTCAATTTCTAGACTGAATTATATTTGAATCCCATTTTCTAGGTTCACGTAGGTCAAAATGCCATTTCCTCAGTTGAGATAACATAAACTGCAGTGTAAGTCAAGTTTTTCCAGCACTGTCTTACAACCAGGTCGACTTACATGACACGAATAAATCGCAATTCGTTACTACCTAGTCGAAACAAATGGAACAGTTTCCCTAACAGTCGCTTTACATCACTTCGATACCGTCCAGAAAACCTTCACAAATATATCCTACTAAAACATGTCTTTGGTGTGCATACAGTGGTACTACGGTTATCATCATCATCATTGAGTGTCTTTCGATCGGCGTGGGCCATAACACCTCTCTACAATCTACGACCCACAACTGCGTGCATCAGTTCGTGTCATGACAAAAAAATCTTCTTGCTCTGACTTCCCATGTCTCTCTTTCTACAAACGTCTCCAGTGGACACAACATATTCCAGTTTCCCTCATCTCATAACAGAACCTTGACAGAATGATGACTGCCTACTTCTGATGTTTGTGATAAGTTGTCCTCGAGAACTCACCTCTTTCAAAACATCAATGTTGCTCTTCTTAGCTATCCAATGAATTCTAAGGATTTTTCTGTAAAACCACATCTCTGAGGCCTCAAGATATTGTTCGGCTGGTTATTAATTTTCCAGATTTCACAGCCGCATATTAAAACTGGCTCTATATAACATACGAGAATTCTTTTTTTCCCAACCTCCTATGGCATGGATTTATTGCACAAAATGTTCTCCATTTAAAAAAATGCAGTTTTGGCCTGTCCTGTTCTGTTCTTTAATTGTGTGATACATCTTCCATCGGAAGTTATTCAAGTGCCTAGATAATTAAATTGAGATAAAGCTTTGATATTTATTATAAATTTAGGCAATATTCTTTGCTTGGAAATCACCATAACTTCTGTATTTCCATTATTCACACTCATTTGAAGGCCCGTTCTATCACTTTCTACCGACACCATATCTGTTAATTCCTGTAGTTCTTTCTGACTTGTCGCTATCAAGGCGGTGTCATTAGCATAACGTAGGTTGTTTATCTTATTATCACCAATAACAAATCCTGGCAAAAGCACTGTAGAGCTCATTATACATTCACTGTTTCATGCAAACAAATGAGGTGATAGTACACATCCTTGTCGTACTTCCATCTTTATGCTCTGAAATGTTCCTAAATGGTTTATAATTCTTACAGATGGTGTTTGCTGCCAGTATTTTGTTCTTTATAATTCCTAAAAATTTTCCAACAATTTTTAATTTTTCCAGCAGTTTTATTATTTCTTCATATGTTACACAATCAAATGCTTTAGTACTGTCAATGAAGCATAAATAAAGGTCACTTTGTTTTTAAAAGTCTGTAGCTCTTTCCGAAAGAGTCCTGAGGATGTATATGGAATAGTTTGTATTTTTATTTCTTCAATTTTCTTCAGTAATTTATGGTGTAATCTTGTTTCTTATTTTTCTCATAATTACTCTCAGATTCTTAGACGTATACCAAACGAATGCCTCCATGAGAAATAAAGGAAGAATGATTAATTCCATGTAAAACAGATTTCTACCGTTATTGGCATATTTTTACGTTTACGGGGTTGCATCAAATACAATAATGTCAACACTGCTTCATGCTAAAATATATCCATACAAAACAGTTAAGAAATACATGAAAAGGTAGCCTGACTTGACCTTGCTGAGGAGAGACAGGCGATTACTTACTAAGATGGTGTTTAGAAGGACGGAAAAGTTTGAGATGTTATTGTTTTAAAGTGGAGTCCTCTTCCAAAAAACAACTTTAGGAATCTAAAATTCTGGTGTTTGTTTTTCTCTTTTTTTTTTTTTTTTGTTCTGTCTCTTTTCCCTACTTGGACTTGGTTTGCTAATCATGTTTGACATTTACTAAAAAATATGTTCAAAGAACTTTGCTACTGTCGTCTTCTCGGAATTGTTCGGAATGTGGCATTGTCTGGTCATTCCAAACAATGCTATGACGGCTTGTTTGGGCTTTGTTGGAGCGGTTTCTCTCTGTAAAGTTGTTGACATCTGTATATTAGGCAACCATTCCCTTAATTAATGTGGGTGGTAAACCAGGGTAACACGCGGTTTCATGACTCATCGTGACTCGTACAAGTTCTAGCACGCGAGTCGTGTGCCAAACAAAGGTGGAATACCAAGACAATATTTTCATGTCATAAACAGGATGAACACCCAGGTACCACTGTATTTGGCGTATTAACGTAAAAACTAATATACATATTGCAGCCACATTATTTACCGATAGACCTACGTTTGAGATACACATAGTCAATCGTATATTTAAAGGTCCCGTATACAATAAGTATAGTGCTAACCCAGAATGCTGAGCTAACCACCGTGAAGCTGACTTCTATGGCAGGTTGATTTGTGCCCCACAATTACTGTGTCCTTGCACACTGACAAATTATACATTATTGAATAAATTAATCAAGAACTGAATTACCTTTATCTCATCTTGTACCTAGATGACGTATAATTTACAGGGACAAAGCCCGTTTATGTGCTGAGTAAATGGAGACTCACAGGGGATCTGTTACTCCATCAGTGCATCGTTGGCATGGTCGGCCTCGTCTTCGCCTCCCGCCTGGTCTGTACCTCATTGCTTGCTGTGGTATACTGTTTGATGACATCTGCGCTATATGGCTAAACCATTTCTTCTGTTGTCTTCTAATGAAATCCAGAGCTGCCACTACCCACATTCTCCTTTGGATTTCATCATTTCTGATCTGCTACCGGTATGTTGTTTGTTTGTTTGTTTTAGTATCCAGAAGCCATGAGTTGTTAACCCTTAGGCTCGGTATTATGGATATCGCAACCTTTCGGCATTGATTCCATTGTAAATACCGTAAATCTGGGAGAAATGTGGCTTTTCTGCCTACCCCTGGGAGTGAACCCGGACCATAAGGAGTTCGTCCCCCGGTCACCGCGCAATCCGGTTTAGCCAACTAGGCTAGAGAGCCGGGCAGCTACTGTTATAATTAGACCCTTCGTGTGAATCTCATTTCAGTTGTTATTTCTCTTTTTTTTTCCTGTCACTGTCCAGGTCTGGCACTGACAGCACTGGCTTGGCAAGGTGATTGTATCAGAGAGTGCTCTTTTGGTTTCTACCGGCACAATGTTTGTTTCTTAGAATTGGAGGCATTTGCCCAGTGAGTCGGTTTGCTCGGTAACATTTGTTATCGATCTCATCTTCGGTCTTTCCAGCTAATTATTTTATGCTTTCTAAATATTCGAAGTTCTTGGGTTATTTCAGAGAGAGTTTTGTATGCTGGGTATTTATTGTTTTGTCTACTTTAGCTATGGTCATGATTTCTATATTGTTGGCGGTAATTTTCGTGTTTAGCTTTTTGCAAATGTGGTTTAAATCATTTAAATATTCTTGCAGTTCTGTTCTGAAGTAGCAATTAGTGGTAGATGTTTGCAAATAGTAGTAGTTTTTATGAAACTGGTGTTGTGTCTTCTTCTCCTGGGTGTATTGTAGTCCTTTGTTTCTTTACAGATGTTATCAATGTAATGAACAGTAGAGAAGATAGGACACAACCCCGCAGCACTCTACATGTTATAGTGAATAGCTCTGAGCATCCTCCACTTTTTCTAACATTACATTGACTGTTGTTATACAAACTTTCCATATGTTTATTAGATTCGTGTTCACACCATAACTTTGAAAGATTCCCTAATGTTTGTTCCTGTCTTCTTTGACTTCACTACACTCTGGAAAAATCCCACGAGCACCCCGTCCCCCTTTTCAGCAACCGATGAAGACTTTTTATTATGACAGTGCCAATTGCAGCCTCGCTACTGTTGCCTCGTTTTCCTAAGTGTTCGTCCTGACCCTTTGCTTACTGCCATCTGAATCATTCTATCGAGATATGAATGCTCTTTCTGTTTTGTTACAGTGTTTGTTTGATCCCACTAGGACGTCACCACGTCTACTCTATCATAAAGTAGCTCACCGGCCAGTAGTGCAGCAGCAGTTAACCTATCAGCCTACTCATTACTACGCACACCTAAATATCTTTGGGGGAAATCAACCATATGCTTCTTATCTAAACCGTTTCAAGCGATGCAAACTGCACTGAGTCCTATTTTCCAAATTCGCCTGTACGAGTCAGTTATATTTACATGTCGGGCCGTAATACTCTCCAGCCATCGCAAATCTGTAGTTATTTCCTACATTGGAAAGAGATCACAGAAGAAGGATTTCATCTGTGTGTACAATCTCCATAGCAGTGTGCAGAAGTATATGTGTGCACATCAGAAGCTCAAAACACTGTAAGCAGTATATCAGTGGTCAATGTCATCATGTGCCCTGCTAAATACTACAGATGGGCTAGCTGTCCCAGTACTTGGTTTACTTGACTGCATCTGATGTTTATTTCTTTATCCAGTTTCCAATCGTCGGTGAATGTTGAACCCAGTTGTTTAAACCCCTTTATGACCTTTGCACTCTGCCTCTATATTTACTTACTGCCTCTTTCTTCTTATTGGTATTATGTATATCTTTTCGGTGTAAGTTCTCATATTCTGTAGTAGAGTGAGCAAAGGGTGCTTTTCCCATCATTGGCACATTGGACACATTTAAAGTAAAGGATTTCTTTTATGCCAGACTCGTTTATTAAAGACCAATCGGTACCTGCTGAGTGCTATAGTCCACATCCTGCCGGCTGCCTTTTTTTCCCAGGACATAACCCGGTACCTAGTTTAGGCTGGGTCGGTTTGGGAGCAAATGTCATTTTTAATCAAAATCGGACCCTATGCAGGTTCGAACCAAAGAATTGTAAGCCGCCATGTATGCGTCTACAAACCAAAATATGTGCCTCTTTTAG
This sequence comes from Candidula unifasciata, assembly GCA_905116865.2. Classification (NCBI taxonomy): domain Eukaryota; kingdom Metazoa; phylum Mollusca; class Gastropoda; order Stylommatophora; family Geomitridae; genus Candidula; species Candidula unifasciata. Next base: position 97,249 of record CAJHNH020001816.1, on the reverse strand, counting down.
ACGTATAGTGAAGGTCACTGTCCCATGCCTTCATGCATATAGGGCATATAGGGCTGGACATATATTTTATACACCAACCGGTACTAGGCGGGTGATGTGGTCAACATTACACTGGCAGCCTTTACTTCCCAGGACTGCACCTGGTACCCACTAAAACCTGGCAGCCTTTACTTCCCAGGACTGCACCCAGTGCCCACTCAAACCTGGCAGCCTTTACTTCCCAGGACTGCACCTGCTACCCACTCAAACCTGGCAGCCTTTACTTCCCAGGACTGCACCTGGTACCAACTTAAACTTGGCAGCCTTTACTTCCCAGGACTGCACCTGGTACCCACTCAAACCTGGCAGCCTTTACTTCCCAGGACTGCACCTGGTGCCCACTCAAACCTGGCAGCCTTTACTTCCCAGGACTGCACCTGGTACCCACTCAAACCTGGCAGCCTTTACTTCCCATGACTGCACCTGGTACCCACTCAAACCTGACAGCCAAGGTCTATTTTTGTGTGTGTGAAAAAAATGCCTGGCTCTATCAGGAGCCGAACCGACAACCTTCCGATCCGCAGATGAACGTCTAGCCGTTAAACCACAGCGGTTCGAACCTTAGACATATAGTGCTAGACACATATCTTCATTGACCATTGTGCAGGTACTCGTCAGGTCGTGGTGTCATATTGGTTGCCTTTACTTTCTGTGAGTTTTTCCTGTATCCAGTTGAGGTTGGGTCGACCTTTATGCCCAGGTCAAGTATACACAAATTTGTCTTGATGTTGCTCTGAACCCACGACCGAGCATCCCCCGGGCACAAGTACCAGACTGAAGTGATTAGACAAAGAGACTTCAACGATACAGACCAGTAAATTCTTTTAAAAGCACAACAGAAAAGACGTATATTGATAGCCACTCATAGAATAAAGTAGAATGATCAGACTAGACAATATAAAAATCGAAAGCTGTAGTTGCCATGCCTGGAATACAAACTGTCACCTACAAATGAAGACTGTGCCTCGCTGCAGTTTTTGATTCATCTATTCATTAATATATTTTATTTTGTACAAAGGACACTTGTTGGATCTACCGTAAATTGTGGCGTAGATTTCAACCTGGCAGCGAGGTCAGCCTCAAAACTTAGCTGAAAATGTTGAATTAGGCCTATATCTATTGTACGGTTCACCAAAACAAGCTGTAACAACAGTGTCTGGAACTATAGACAATTGTACGTTTACGAAACATCATGAGAAGAAGGCAAGAGCAACGTTCTTTGAATATACATTTTGTGTCTGTGTGTGTGTAAATGTCAAACATGGTGAGCCGCAATCAGGTCTAAGTAGGAAAAAACTACAGAAAGAACGAAAGAGAGAAACACCAGAATTTCAGAACAATTGTACTAAGACGCAAGGTAGACTCAAGTTGTGTTTCTTTTACAGGACATTGAAGAACCAACCCGAACAATTTTTTTTTTTTGGCTGTTCTGGTTTGTCTAGGCAAATTTGACGTTCAGTAGTTTGCCATTGGTCTCGAAGTTCAGCTCTCAGTACCTCTGTCAAAACCATAGCAAGACAAATCGTCCGCACCCGGCATTACGAAGAATGTTCGCAACGCCAAAACCAAAGACGCCGACAGGATAGGCAGGTTCCCAAACTGGTGTGGCGCGACACCCAGGGGTGCCGCGAGCGTATGCCAGGGGTGCCACGGCAGTAATCAAGAATTTTTCAAAATCTGCTTGAAATCAGCGAAGACAGTAGTTGAAAACAGAAATACCGTGAAGGAAGCCAAGAAGAAACCACCGCTGCAGGTGTGTTCAGAAGACAATGCTATTGGCAAGGCTAAAAGTTCCATCTCAGCGTACGCTTACATAAAAAACAGATGCGGAAACAAACTTTCCGAGTCAAGTGATTTGAGGGTAAAATTAACTTAACTTCCCGTATACATAAAGCAAATAATAAAAAATTAATCCAAAGTGTTTCATCTGCTGCATTAAAGACAACTGAACATTAAATGTGCACTACTATTTGTTGTTGTTGTTGTTGTGTTGTTGTTGTTTCCTAAGCATTCAAACCACTTTTTCATGACAAGGATACCCCAGCGATAAAAGTTTGAGAACTGGTTGGATAGACTAATCAAAGCTTCATTAGCCATGTCTGTCATACAGGTTGAACCAACAATAATAGAATCCGTACATAATTCGTCTCAACACAATACAAGGGAACTATCGATCACATAAATGTATATTTATCATCCACAGTTTAAAAAAATTAATAATAATAAATACCTGAATTATATATACTGATGAATTCTTATCATCCGCACTAACGGCGCACTCAAGCAACAGCGGGGAGCTGTACTTTCCACGCATCTTAGCCAATACATCTTCTAGAACAAACTGCTCACTTGGCCAATGGCTGTCTAAAACTGGCCATCCTCCCAAGTCACCGATGACAGCACGGAGTGGTGTGTCTCCTATAGCTTCAATCTGCGCTGGAGAATCAAATGAAGATATACCATTAAATAAAGTCAATTCTTTCTATTTTTTTTTTTAATTGCAATCAAAGTAATCCCCTCCAAAGTTTGCATTAATAAGTTTCCATCACATTTCAATGTATTTGAAATTATTGGCGTTAATTTTCTTGCATCATGGAATTCTAATCATTAGTACAGATCGTTATCAACCGATAATTTAATCTTTGTTTTTTAATCTTTAAATCTCTAAAATAACGTTGCTATTATAATATTCTCATATATTGACTACGAGACTGAGATTTCGTGTAACATTGCTGCATGTTCTCCGTCGATGCCGTGGATTCTAGCTTTATCCCAGGAAGATAAAAAGCAAAAGGCTTTGGCAAGGCAGACTAGGAACTTAGCTTTGGCTGGCAGCTGGTTTTCGAACACAGCTCAGAGAGACAGACATAACACTGCTCTCCTGATCTGGCAGCTTCTTCATTTTAAATATATCGGGACTATCTTTCCATTGGAGTAAACAAGGTAGACCTAGTGCGGTCTCATGCTGCATGTGCAACACGTGGTCTCTGAGGTACCCTCTAAACGCTCGCCTAGGAAGATGAGGCACTTTTTTCTTGCCCTAATAACTCAGTACCAATGGCTGTGATTGCCTGTGTCTCACCATAGTACAGTATCACAATCATCGACTGTAATAGTCGCAAAGGTGCCAACGATATTTTTTCATTTGTGTGTTCAATTACGATTCAATTGTTGAAAACAACGACATCCTCCATGATCTGAACATCGAGGAGACCTGGGTCACAAACAGCATGCTCTCCTGAAAGCTGGAGTATCGTGGTCATGTTAAACCTCATGGTGGAGTGTGTAGTTTCTAGAATACGGAATACTTCCGCAAAGGTGGACACAAGACACTAACAACTTATTGGCTATAAAAGCACTTATGCCTGGATTATTGGCTAGAGAGAGAAAGACTTTCAGACAGGACAAGACCAGAGTGACGTTCTGTAAAGTACCTACTGAGTGATGATGAGGATGACGATAATGATGACAAGGATCATGATGATGGTACTGATATGATGATGACGATTCAGTTATGCCATCAATTAGAATTGTAAAAACAGAGGTTAGATGATTTTTTAAACAGCTGTTAAAGTACTAAAAATATAGAATTCTCAATGAAGTAACTAGTGAACTAAGACTAATTCCAAAAATAGAATTCAATAATAAAAACACCATATTAAACAATTTGCTCATCTGACAGAATACCCTGGTACCAACTACCACTGAGAGCCATATTTTTAAGAAACATAGTCAGCTCTGAGCAAGGAAAAACCATGCAAAACATGGAATGACAGTATCAAAAAGAACCCCAGAGAAAAGATGATTTATATAAAGTACCACAGGAAAAGTACATAGGGGACGTTTACATCTTCTACTCCGCACCAAACAATTGAATTAGATAAGTGAAGGAAGAAGAAAAAGAAGAGGAGAAAGAGGAGAAAAAAGAGAAAGAAAAAAGTGACAAAAATAGAATAATGATCTTAATAAGGAGGAACTGGTTAGGAGACGGGGTGTACCATGTGGAGTTGAAATAAAAGAAAAGAAAATATTAGAAGCCTGGAAATACTGCACATTTCTTTTACATGACAGCTCTCTGCTGCGAACACATACTGAACCAAATGCAAACACCGAAACCTCTGTCCCAGACTGAGATGTATATACACTTTAGGAACTCTGGGGCCAAGTGGATTAAACTGCCAACACAGCTTCATTCTAAATCCTAGAGGACTGAACTGCCTACACAGATTCATATTATCCTTGAGTTACGGCCCCTGGCTTTCGCTGGAATATTTATTTTCCCGTTCCCATGTGTCCCGCTAGTCTATTGTCTAGGCATCGTCCTGGCTGCTTCTAGATACGAAGATAAGTGGTTTTGTGTATTTGTGTAGTATTGTCTAATTTATGTATGTGCTGATGAAAGCTCCATAGCCGCAACGTTCATATATTGTTTGTTACATTGTGAAGCTTGCTGATACACTTATTATTCTGGTTTATATTTTTCCTTCAAATTGAGATTTGTGAAGAATGGTTGATGCTGATTTCTCAGTATGAACAAGAGACTGAAAGCTGTGACAGACCTGACAACAAATACCCATGGCTTGGACGAACGTCTGTATCAGAAATAATTTACTGGACACGAGACAGAGGGATCTGGATCTACATGATTACCAATGCCACGTAGACTAAAAAAAAAGGAGCTACTTACAAACGTTCATGCAGGATTTATACAGGATCTTTGCCTTGAGCGTAGCCTGGCTGTCTTGTTCTGTCCTTGGCTGCTCTAGTAGATCTGATCAGAAAGAAGGAGTGTCTAATGTAGTTAGTTGGTAAGTCAGTTAGTCGCAGTTACAGCGTCACAACAACAGGTCGCCCCAACGTATCTTCGTACCTGTGCTATGGGAAACAACACAGAATGCCATTCACTGCACCTTGTAAAAGAAATGGAAACGAGCCACAGTCTCTGCATAACCAACAGCAAACAGGTACCTTAAATGCATAAAGAAGCTGCTAGAAGTGTCAACAAAAACAGTACACTACTAGAATTGCAGTTCATCGACGCTGCTGAAAGCATTAGTTACAAAGATCAGAAAAGGCTGAATGAAATAGCGTGTGCCAGATCTGTGGGAACAGGCCACTTGCCATTTTCACATCAGAAAACCCTTTGGGGACAGTCAAAAAAGCAATCCACGTTAAATTCGCAGCTCACAGTGTCGCTCCATGCACTCAGCTCAATAGCCAGGTGACAGAACTGTACTGTCAGTCTGCATACCGGGCAAAATGCAACAATAAAGCAAAGACAGAAGCAAACAACATGCCAAAACCTAAATGGTCGGCCAGTCCATCAGCCATATTTAAACCTAACTTTTTCTGACCTAGCTAATGATATAGAAAGAAAATACTTGGAGAACAGGAAATAAAGAGATCACAAGTGCAAAGATTAAGATACGGATCCCTATGGCAGAGTGGTTAAGCTGTGTGTTTCACACTCTAGGGGCTGTGGGTTCTATTGTAGATTATGTTCTTTATTTACAAGTGCGGGTGTTTTGGAGCTTTTCTATGGAACACTGTAGATGCTATGGGATTTGTGTCTTGGGCGACGCTAATAGTGTTCGAGTAATTCTGCTGGGAGAGAACAATCTTTATGGAACAAAACCCGGTGTAACGAGGTCAATCCTAACAACTGTCATAAAGCTATTCCTCCTTTCTTAAAACTCAAGATCTCCTTTCTCAACACATTTTCTTCTTTTTCTTTACTCTTCGGATCTCTGGAGAATCACTGCTGCAGATTTCGTTGGCGTCCATTCATTTCACTGACACACCTTCTCTGTCGAGCTGGTAACTCTAGTTCAATATCACCAGGTGAAAATTAACTAAGAGAAGTTTCAGCTGCACCTACTAACCTCGCATGATCACCTGCAGTTCTTCGTGAAGCTTATCAAACGTGTTGTAGGTGGGTTTGTCTTCAGGGATGATGTGTTTCTTGTTCCACTGGCCGCAGGCGAACTGGAAGAAGTCATCGCAAGGGTCCGCTGTGAAGTCCATCCCCGCCATCAGCTGGGCCGCTGTTGCAAACACAAAGCAAAGATGTTGTACTGCCGATAACCAAGCTGTCGTTCTGTAGAACAATGGTTCTCATTTGGTGCATTGTGGACTCCCCACAGATAAGCGGAACATATGGGGTCGATGATATCATTTAGGGGGAAAAAACGAAACTGTCTTGTTTTGCAATTAGAAACTAAATTTACGTTTTTTTTTTTTTTTTACATGAATATTAAAAATACAAAAAAAAGTTTGGTGTCCGTTGCAGAGCTTAGAGAAAAGAATGAGGTCCGCGAGTCTTGTCTAACTGGAAACCACCGGTGGAGAACATTGTTTTGTGAGATGGGAAATCAGGGAAAACTTGTTGGTTTAATGCGAACATATTTTTATAATTTCTTTTAAATTGTGTGTGTGTGTGTGTGTGTGTGTGTGTGTGTGTGTGTGTGTGTGTGTGTGTGTGTGTCTGTGTGTTTATATTTTATTTAAAAGCCGCACTCCGGCTGTTATACATAATACATAACCTAACGGTTAAAAGTCTTTCTGGAATTTGCGCATGTGGAATTCACATCCGAATGGTGGTAATTTGTGTCATCGGATGTTAATCGCTCTTTGTGTGTTCCTGGTGGGGTTAAATGTCACTGACTTATGGACCAGACTGTGGTTGAGGTGGGAGAAGATCGGGTGTGGGATTAATGTGAGTGACACGAAGACAGACGGTGATGACGGAAATAATCGTCTAATGTCAGGAAATATGTTCACAGTTTTTAAAACACACACACACACATACACAGAGAGAATCCTGGCCCGTCTCTATAAAGAAGGTTGACTCAGTGTACCCACTGCTGTCTGTAGGAATATTAAGTGGTGAGGCCCCAATCTTGATCTCGGGGCGGCTGTGCTACAACTGTTGGAAAACCCACAGCGTCTATCGAGTCCCAGCACTTGAGGACCATGAGACTAGTAAATGCATTCACTGAAATCTCAGCCACAGAGCCAAAGAATTTAGTTTATTCCCAGTGGGTTCCTGGCCCATTTGGGGGAGGGGGGGGGGGTCAATTGTGCCTGCAAGCAAGTGGTTTTTAAATACACACACACACCCACACACACACACACACACACACACACACATATATATATATATATATATATATATATATATATATATATATATATATATATATATATATATATATATATATATATATAAATAAGATCACCGACGTCAAAAGCTTTGGCAAGTGGTGCCAGCAACTCTGCCTCTCCACAACATATAATCTCCAACAGCATGTATCAGTTCCTGAGTTCCATGTCACAACATATAATCTCCAACAGCATGCATCAGTTCCTGTGTTCCATGTCACAACATATAATCTCCAACAGCATGTATCAGTTCCTGTGTTCCATGTCACAACATATAATCTCCAACAGCATGCATCAGTTCCTGTGTTCCATGTCACAACATATAATCTCCAACAGCATGTATCAGTTCCTGTGTTCCATGTCACAACATATAATCTCCAGCAGCATGGATCAGTTCCTGTGTTCCATGTCACAACATATAATCTCCAACAGCATGTATCAGTTCCTGTGTTCCATGTCACAACAAAAAAGATGTCAGGAAACTTATGGCATTGTCTTTCTTTCTTTCCGCAAATTTGTTCAAGTTTTCACATATGTCCATTCTTGCCTCTCATAACGTGGCTATATATATATATATATGCAGTGTTGCCTCTGAATTCGAACTCATGAAAACTGAAACAACTTGGAATCCGAAAGAAATTAAGAGCTTTAGCATCTTCACCAGCAGCACGAGCAAGACAATGCAGAAAAATTTCTTTCAGGGAGGAAGAGGGGGACACTGGAAGCATTGTCACTGCTGAAATCCAAAACCATTTCACCAGGCGGTCGCAAAAGCAAGAAGTTGTTGAGACAGGTAACCCTGATAGAACTTTAGTTAACAGGTGTTTTCAAGAGAAAGCTGGCCGTCAACACAGACCAGTGAGCCCAAACCCCCTACAAGTGGCCAACATCAACAATATGAAACACAGTGGAATGTGACTCACCTTCCAAGCAATGAACTCTCTAACTCTCCCCTTTCTCCCCTTACTTCTATGTACCATGTCATCATGCTGATGTCAGCACGCCCACTCACAAACATACACCATTACATGTATATATGCGTATATATATACACACATACGCAGACAAACACGTCTATGTATAATATTATATATGCATATATATATATATATATATACATACATACGCAGACAAACACGTATATGTATAATATTATATATGCGTGTATATATATATGCGCGCAGACACGCATATATATATATATATATATATATATATATATATATATATATATATATATATAAATATATATACACACACACAGGCGTACATAAATACATATACATACATACGTAGGACTTCAGACAGCAGAACATCAAAAAAGCAAACAAAATAATGCACCTGTCGTTACGCAAGCTTTGGTTAGACATACTTCTTTTGTTCCGTTTCCTGAAAAATGAGAAAAGACACAACATGTTTTATATAAGTTGTCATTTCGTACGAACATACACATAAAGTACCAGAGCAAGCAGGCGCCCAAGGAGAAGATGAATGTATGACATTTAAGACGGTGTACAATCGGACCAGTTTATCCTATGACGAGGAAATGCGGCTTGAAAACTTAATGTTTTATCAGGGCAGACCAGGTCCTTAGTCTCGGCTAGCAGCTGGTCGGGAGGGGCGAGGGGGGGGGGGCACACAGAGAGAGAGAGAGAGAGTGAGAGAGATAGAGACAGAGAGAGAGAGAGAGAGAGAGAGAGAGAGAAACAAGATGAGACAGGAAGAGAACTGATCTACTGATCCGGCAGCTTCTGCAGTGTATTCTTGTATCTGTGTTAACCTTCCTTTAGAATGAACACTTCGGGGCTGATTGGGATCTTACACAAGCTCTCCATGATGTTCTCCAAGCGATGTGCTATGGATAGGACAAACTTGAATGCTGGCTTTAATTAATATCATCATAGGACGTGATTTTCATTCCCTCAACATCAGAATGGAACACCATCGTTTGGAAAGAAGGAAAGACTCCAACAACAACAACAACATCCACTTAGAATTACAATAGCCAGTACCACACATCAAGAGCTGGATTGCATACTGTTTCTCCTCACAAAGCTCAGTCGCAAAGTGGAGATTGATTGAGATAATGAGAAACAAACGTAAAAAAAAAAAAAAACCACTTTCACGCTAAAGGTGCATCGGGCATATGTGCAAAACAAACATTTTCATTGACCAGTCGTCACTCGATTGGGTCATGCAGTGAACATCATGCCAGTGGCCACTATGGTTTACTTTGTACAATCTTGCTAAGCCGATCTTAGAGCCCAGTGTCACTTTTACTAATACCACGATGTGGGTCGAACCCAAGACCTTTCCGTCTACAGAGAAGTATTTTAACTACTGCGCTATCTAGGCTCCGCGCCCAACAACGTACACAGAAGAAACTGTTTTGGTTTGTTTCTTTGATTCATCTTTTCTAAGCTGCTTTGATCAAATGAAGCTAGTTGTCACTGGTCGTGCAGACTGGATGTTGTTAATTCATATTTAACCTACCAGCCAACTGTGGCCGTCGTAGCGTAGTTGCTAGACGCCCGTCTGTTGGTCCATATTTCTTGGGGTCCGTTCCTTATCGGGGCCAGTTGTGTTTCGAAAGGAACTTGGCTCCTGTGAAGACATAGCCTAAAAAACATATAATGTATTTTCTTGGGAAGTCAAACTAGCGGGTGTATTGTTGAACACAAAACCACACTAAACATTTGTAACAACAATGTTGACAGGTTACAAGTCAGTGACACGGATACTTTAAGTGATATTTAACTTCTGTGATTAAGGGGCCGCGTTAGCGCAATCGACAGGACACTTGCTTTCAAATCCAGCTGCGACTCGCTGCAGTCCACTGCCGATATTCGAAACCGGGCGGTTCCCAGGGTTCACCCAGCCTCTAGGTAATAGGTACCAGAGTTACTCTGGGGTAATAGGAGGAACGCCGCTGTAGCTACGGAGTTGCGTGCGGACAGCGACACAGGCAGACTGTTTCCTATTAAATGTCCGTACTGGTGGCAGAGCACTTATGGTTTATAATCGTGTGCAATGACGCTGGTTCACATCTCAAAACTTTACCGTTATTTTACCTTTTAACTTCTAAGATTTTCGTTTAAAGCCCCTTCGTATTTCACACGGAATGACTTTTTCTCTATGCCCGCAGCATTTCGTGGCATTCGGATAAGCTATGTGACAAATCTGCGCTCAGCCAGGTGAAGTACCTCATGCCATATTAATGCGTGTGTACGGCCAGCTTATAGTGACTGATTACTTACATCTACGTACAGCTGCAATTTTGGTGGCGACTTTTAGTAAATGGCGCCTCTAGAGATGACGTGCATGTATTCCTATGGTTTTCACTGACACTGGAAGGGAGCTTTAGGTGATTGACACATTGTTCTTTGTACATTTTTGGGATCATCTTCATCACACGGACATGACTATAAGTGCTCCGATCTCCTCCCGAGTATGGCTCTAAGTATTTTGAGGCTAACAACTCCCATTATGTTCTGGCTGATGCAACGACGGGTGGCTCGTGCATGGTTTTGCTGTCTCGCGGTTTCAGTTGGCACATCCAGACAATGCAATCAATTAGTGAAAAATCATTTTCCACAAAACTGAAAGCCTCCTAGCGTTTAGTCTCTCGCATAGCATTGGCGATTATTATCTCCTGTCCATAGAGGACCCATTTCTGATAGTCGCACTGCCAACCAGAGCGTCTGCTCTCTCATCGGCTTTCACACCAGCATGATCCGGGACAAAAATAAAAGCTATTTTGAAACGCTGCGTGCTGTACCAGATGGAAAGTTGGTAACATATTTAAGGTGAAGTTCGAAACTCGACTGTGGACTACCCATTATCTGTCATATACATCATATCCCTAGACGGAGATATTGATGTAAATATATATCCATCTAAACACACTTCCGTATAGATACATATCTACATGAAAACATAAAAATGCATATCAACAAATATATAAATACATATAATTTTACGCTGAATTAAATGCTCTTCCCAAACATTTACGACGCTGTAATAACAAACATACTGGAGACATTTCTCTTCAGGGCAGAATCTTTGACGGGCTTGCGTGCCCAGTTCTTAACCCTTTGAAAATAAATACGGATGATTCATTCGTCTACTGTTGTTTTCCTTGTGGCAAGTCTTGTGAACTGTTTTTGTCTGACTACGTCTGCGAGTCTCATATAAAACATGTCTCAAATTACTGTTCACAGAAATGGGTAATTTAAAGAACAGAGGCGACATTTCTTAACGGATTCATTTTACTAAATAATAACATTAACAGATTTGTAGAGTAAAATATGTCTGCACTGTACAGTAGTGAATAGAAGCAATAATAATACAACACGTTGGTTAGACGTGGAAATCGAGTTCTGTTATGTTATGCAATGTTATGTTATGTTATCACAATTGACGTCACTGCACACTGGGCATTCCCATGCGTGCTCAGTCCTCCGTTGCAGCAGCCACTCCAAAGTACTTCTACTAATTGCTTCCATTAGAAGCTGGTTATATTGTTTCCTATCTCGGCCTCGAAGACGGCATAGACGTGCTTCACCATGCTTTACTCCCATGTCACGAGTGTTAGTGTCAGGGATTCCTCATTATCCATTAGACCAGTCATTACAGCGTTGACGCTACCTGCTTTGTCCATGCTTATTCCCACATGCCTTAGTGCAATGCTTGCCTGTTGGTCCGCTCGCTCATTTTCCTTTACGCCCGGTGTGTAGATCCAGGTGAGGGAGGTTAAGTGCGTTTTTCGAATGCTTTCTACCCATTCAGAGCGCATACCACCTGTTGCTATTTTCTGAAGCACAATTAGGAGTCTCATACAATCACTGCCTGTGTTATGGTTTGCTCTGATACCCATGCTTATGCTCTAGAAGCAGTGGCTATTTCCATGGTCATGAATAACGTGTGTATCTGGTAAGCGCCGCTGTACTCATGTATTGTTTTCCCCATTCTTTGTGCTGTGTATACCCATGCTTACCTTGTCCGCGTTTCACGGATCCATCTGTGTAAATGATGATATCTTCTGGGTCTGAATGCTGATCTATCAGTTCCCCTACCTCTGTGTATATAGCTGTAAAAATGTGATCCCTGCGGTACCTTCCGAGTGTGATGATAACCTTAGAGATGCCATGCATGTTTACTGGTGTATTCGTCCATTCTTTTCGCTCTAAGCATAGAGGAGCCTGAATGAGATAGCGTGTACCAGATCTGTGTCTGTCCTTGGTTGTATTTTAACGGAAGATTCGTTTACTTCTGATTGATTTTAGAAGTTTAGATGAAGCTAAATTAGTGTATGTTTAGAATCAATAACAAAGCTCAGAGTATCATCCCTCTACAAATTAGCAGCTTTGATTCTCTTTAACCAAGAGACAAAACGGAAAATACAATTGATACGGACACGTAAGAAGATCTACAGACACCTAAACAAGTGTATAATACAGGGCTCGGTAAAGAAGTGTATAATACAGGGCTCGGTAAAGAAGTGTATAATACAGGGCTCGGTAAAGAAGTGTATAATACAGGGCTCGGTAAAGAAGTGTATAATACAGGGCTCGGTAAAGAAGTGTATAATACAGGGCTCGGTAAAGAAGTGTATAATACAGGGCTCGGTAAAGAAGTGTATAATACAGGGCTCGGTAAAGAAGTGTATAATACAGGGCTCGGTAAAGAAGTGTATAATACAGGGCTCGGTAAAGAAGTGTATAATACAGGGCTCGGTAAAGAAGTGTATAATACAGGGCTCGGTAAAGAAGTGTATAATACAGGGCTCGGTAAAGAAGTGTATAATACAGGGCTCGGTAAAGAAGTGTATAATACAGGGCTCGGTAAAGAAGTGTATAATACAGGGCTCGGTAAAGAAGTGTATAATACAGGGCTCGGTAAAGAAGTGTATAATACAGGGCTCGGTAAAGAAGTGTATAATACAGGGCTCGGTAAAGAAGTGTATAATACAGGGCTCGGTAAAGAAGTGTATAATACAGGGCTCGGTAAAGAAGTGTATAATACAGGGCTCGGTAAAGAAGTGTATAATACAGGGCTCGGTAAAGAAGTGTATAATACAGGGCTCGGTAAAGAAGTGTATAATACAGGGCTCGGTAAAGAAGTGTATAATACAGGGCTCGGTAAAGAAGTGTATAATACAGGGCTCGGTAAAGAAGTGTATAATACAGGGCTCGGTAAAGAAGAAGACGAGAAGAGGAAGACCAAGACAGACCTGGATACATAACTTTGCTGAATGGACATTTCCCCAGACATGCAGCATCCAGTTCAATGCATTGAACCGACAGATGTGTAGGGAAGGAGTTCATGAAACAGTCAGTAACAACTGGTGACCCAAAGCCTCGCGGTGTTAAGAATCTATGCTGACGACAATGTTGGTTTTAAATATATGCGCATGCACACACACAAAATGTCAGCTTTCTATCTTGACTGGAAAAAGTATACAAATAAGTTCTAGTTAAGATCGTCAACCAGATAGACGGATTTGGTTTGTCTGTGGAAACACACAATGATCTTACTGAACTAGATAGATTAACTAATGTATAAACATTTGAAAGCATGCAGACTTTTAAACTTCACTACAAGTGTGTTTTTTGTTTACTTGAAAATGAAAGTTTTAAATCAGCAGAAATTAGTATTGGTCGTCTCCATGAGGAATGCAATTTGTTAACATAGAATATAGCCGTAGCATAGATATGGTCTAAGCCATGGATATGGTAATACCGGATGAAAGGGATTTCTGGGACCTCTCCACCGGTGATCCTCAACCGCATAGTGACACTTAGTGTTACCGGGTGTTTATCGGTGTTTATTACAACTACCTACCTATGTACCATCTGCAGAAATAAGCATTAACTCGTTTTGGGTGCAAATTTCAATACAAGACCTGGTGTTATTTTGGGGGAAATATGGTCTGATATGTTTCACACTCATGCTTGTATAACATTTTAGGTACAATGCAACCATTATATCATCCCCATTTCCCAGTTTTATCCTAAAAATAAAACTGCACGAACTACTTAAAACCAGCAATCATAAGGAGAAAAAAATTACAATAATAATTCCAAGCATTCATTGAAGATTAACATACAGCAAGTTCATTAATATGGATAAACACCATGGAATGCTCGTTGATCACACTATATTTTTGTGAGCGAGCATATTTCAAATTGTCCGCGCCAGCTTCCCCAACATTTCCTTCGTCATCTGCTCATTTCTCTCTCGTCTTCCTGCCATTTGAAATGTGGAACAGCTGTTTCGTGCAAACTTCTGTCGGGCTGTGAAATTATGTGCTTTCACAAAAATAGCATTGTTATCTTTCATTTTAATAAAACGATAACTTTAGTCATATAATTATTTTTCTCTCTATTGCAGAGGTTCGATACTTATCTATCTATCTATCTATCTATCTATCTATCTATCTATCTATCTATCTATCTATCTATCTATCTATCTATCTATCTATCTATCTATCTATCTATCTATCTATCTATCTATCTATCTATCTATCTATCTATCTATCTATCTATCT
>CAJHNH020001816.1:57500-77500 GCA_905116865.2 Candidula unifasciata | reverse complement strand
CCTGTCTTTCGGGACGATCTGTCCTAAAATGAGAACCAAATAAAGTGGTGGGAAGTAAAGGTAGCCGGCAGCCGATGCGCCGTGAAAAGGGATCGTTAACGTTTTCTTAGTCTAACCACTGGACGCTGTCAATGTGACCAGAGCCGCATCTGATAACCCACATCAACGACAACACTTACTTCTGGCCAGGTTTTTGAGCTGGGCGTCTTTGGTGAAGGCCATGATGGCGAAAATTGTGAAGAGAAAGAACAGGCAACAGCAGGAGAACATAAGAAACGTCTCTTTCCTCGACCAGCGCCTGAACCACAAGCTGGTCGACTTCTTGCCGTTGAATGTGTTCAAAAATCTAATCTGAGAAACAAACCAATTCAGGTTAACAAGAAATGAATAATTTATTTGTAATTATTTACTTTATTCAATTGTAGGTGTCTGATTGAATCGCCACTACTACTATATCGTCATCATTATCATCATTTTCATCATCAGCTCTTCCACTTTTTTTGCTCCTTTTTCTTCGCTTATATTTTTCTAGTCCCGTGTTGCGGATGTCATTTATAAAGAGAATCAAACTTGTATATATTATCTTTCTAACGCTGTCTAAATGTAGCTCTGCGTTTATATTTCTTGACATCATTGTTCCTTTTAACTCTGTGTTCATTATATTTCTTCAGCGTGCCTGTCTATGACAGTTGTATCAGGGCATAATCTTCAAATAGCCAAACCCTCTCATCTTTTATTTCTGTTATGAACTTGATAACTGACAGCGCCGCCACCACATGCAGTGAATTCCCTGCAAGGTGTCGTAGACCTTCAGAGGTCAGTAAAGTGTAAGAGGTCAAATTAGGTTATACAGTAGCATTGTTTTCACTGTTTGACATAATGGGAGTGAAATCGAAGATCAAGTCGTGGGAGAAACCTTGAGCAACCATCAGTAAACATTTAGGAGGCGAGTCAAATGTTGAATAAAAACTCGACATCATACCATCTGGGACACCCCCATAAGCGCTCCATCCATATCTTCAGCAGCAAAGAAAGAATTCCAATTCTGATGGCAACAGTTACTGTCTGACTGTAAATCTGTCTCGTCCTTCCCTTGAGTGTTGAGCTACAGCCAGATTCCGTGAAACTACTTGCAGCGCCATTCTCCGCAGACGGTAATGATCTATTTGCATTTCCGCACTTTTCACTCGTTCCCAGAGGGCCCTCACAACATCTAGCTTGTCATACATCACTTCACCACTGCCTGAAGATCCGGCATGAGCCTGCTTGCTAATTTCCTGACACACCGGCATCCTGGAGAGCATAGGCTAGTCAAATTACCTCTGCTAATGTCAACGACTGTATTAGAAACCAGATGTTGAGGGGTAGGATCTTCACGGTGGTCAGTAAGTCCACAAAACCAGGCAGGTAAGCGGGCAGGTTTTAAAGAAAACAGCGGCAAGCTGCAATTTCGAGTAGAAATGAGTCAGCAAAAGTTGCGCTTGCACAGTCTCATCCCATGTATGGTTTCCAGATTGTCTGACTGGGAAAATCTTTTCCGAAATCTAGTCGCTTTCCGTCAAACAAATATAACCTTTATAACTGTCTTCTCTACACTGAAACTGTTTCTCAATTCAACATTCTTTTAACACACACTAGTACGTCAACAGAATTCGTTAAAATCACAACATTCAATAAAAACACATAAACACACAATTGCAAAATTTTTTGCAAATCCACTGACATGCAGTCACAACATTTGTTAAACACACACTAGCATACGAACATACAATGGCGACATTTGTTACACACATCCTGCAATCACGACATTTCTTAAACAAACACTAACTTGCAATCACAGACATTCCTTATACATACATTCACATATATACAATCACATACAAGACAACCTACACAGAAGTGTAGGTAACACCTCCCTACCTGTCCTGGGTCAGACGGCGAGTCAGGGTCATCCATACTTGACCCGGAAGTCAGATTGGCAGCATCTGAAGCTTTATGGGAAGTCGCCATTTTGCCTGCTAATCCATGATGGATTCCTCCATTCATGATGAATGTGTCCGCTTCACGAACGTTAGCGAAATATTTGGAGAATAGATTTCCTGCCATTTCGTCCGTATCTTTGAAGTGGAGCCCCGGAATCCTTGAAATTTTCAGTTTTCTGTTGCGAGTAATGTAAAAATAGTAAACGGCTTGATTTGTAGGCAACAGCTGAAACGGAACTAACTTTTGCTATAATTTTATAATCTACTTAGTTTTAAAAAGCTGTGAGCAGGGAATGTGAACTGAAGTAGTGGATAAATCTAGAGATAGAGATATGAAAATGTATTAACACAAATGTTGAAAATAGTGTCTCCTGTTGAATAATGAATGTTATTAAGCGTATCCATCATCGTTGGGATCAGGAGAAATCTGACAACATATGATACATTTCTATAGTGTTTATTGTCTTCTGTTCTCTTCTCAAGAAATGACCATAGGCCGTTTGCTGCCTAGTTTGTTAATGGCGTATTCCGTGTAGTGTTAGTCGAGAGATTTTGCTGGTAATTTCTTGTGGACTTGGTCTATCAGTACATCATAAAGTCCTGTTGAAAGAAAGGAAAGGAAATGTGTTAACATTCAGCAAAGCTTGCAAAAAATACAATGATTTATTGGTACTTTTCATCTTTCGAGATTATCGTGTTCCATTATGCTATAGAGAGTGATGAGAATCTTAGGTCATTTACTGATTTACTGATTTAAAAATCGACGTGATAGCACACCGGGTATACCCATGGAAGCTCCGTCTCCCGCAGAAAATGTCTTAAGGTGTAAATGCTAACTGTTCCTGTAACACGCGATGTTCTCTTCCTGTTATACGTCCGTCCTTGCCGGATCCACTTCTAATTCTTTGTTCAAGCATTCGTGCACGGATTATTTCATTTAATTTCGAATCTTCCATTAATGTTCGTTTGTAAATGGTTTTCACAATGTCTTCCTCGTGCTGTGTTCCCGTAGATGTCACTTTTGTAGCCAGAAAATCCACTCTTTCCTTCCCTCGCACTCCTGCATATCCCGGACATTATATCCACCTGATTCATTGCAATGTTGATTTACTGATGCATGGTACCCACTCATGCCACATTAGTCCATTTTGAATCGTCTGCAGTGCCGACTCAGAATCAGACACAATAATTCCTTTGATGACTTTATTTTATGCTATCCACATCAGAGCTGCAGTGGTTGCCTCCACCTCCATCCTTATACTTGAAGTTGTAGATTAAAAAATCTCCTTTTTTTTCTTTCACAATCGTTCCCTTCTTTCTAGTTGAAAATCGTTAGGCAGATCTTACACCCCATTGAACAGAACAATCGTTGTACACTAGTGAATCATCCAGCCCAGTATTTTCATCTATCAGTTGTCGTACCAACCTCAAGAACAGGAGGAAGGAGAAAAAATGCCTGCTAAAATTAATAAAAGACAAGGAAGGGCTTCTGCTCACTACCACAGATGGTATCATAGACAGGTCCAAAGAATACTTCTCGGATCTTCTCGGTGTTGAGGAAAGTCATGTCCCAGAAATATATCTGACCTCACTGCAGAGAAGGAAATCATCCAAGGAAAAGATAACATCCGGATGGAAGAATTGAAGGTAGCTATTGAGAAGATAAAGCTCGGGAAAGCAACAAGACATGATGGTATAACACCAGAGATGGTCAAATACATAGGACTTAGGTGAACGACTTCTCTCAAATGTTCCACAGGCAGCCTAATGTAGTAAAACTATCCCAAAAGACTGGAAGATCGCCATCATTACACCTATATTAAAAAAGGGTGATAAGAGACAATATGAAAACCACAGAGGTATATCTTTCCTCGGCGTTCCCGGTAAAAGTTACTCTATAATTTTGAGCAGAGAGTGAGAAGTCTGGCAGAACCACAGCGAATCAGGTCTAATGTGGCTTCAGGGCAAATAGAAATGCTCAAGACTCTATCTTCAAGACTCTATCTTCACACTGAGACAGATTAGTGAAAAAGCCCTTGAATATAAGAGTAAGATAACCTATGGTGTTTTTTTTTTTTTTATCTCGAAAAAGCCTTTGACAAGGTCCCCTGGAGCATACTTTGTGACTGCTTGGCAGGGGAAAAAACATTCCAGCACCCCTGATCAGTGCAATACAGAGTTTCTACAATAGCTGCACAAAATATTTAGGACCACTAGCGGTGTTAGACAAGGTGATATTCTCTCACCTTACCTCTTCATTCTCATGATGAATGATGTCATCAAGATAAGTAAGGAGAAGACAGAGAAGTACTCTGAAGGGTACTAAAAGATGAGACCAATCTATATATCAGAGTTGGCATTTTCAGACGACATAGCCTCGATGGCTAAAACAGAGGCACATCTTCAATCCAACCTACTTGTCTGGAAGAAAGAGCTTGAGAAGAGAGGGATGTCAATCAGTATCTCCAAAACTAAAACCATGGTGATCTCAAGAGATGAGAAGAAACACCAGATCATGTTGGGACAGCATGCATTGGAGCAGGTCCAGCAGTTTAAATATGTTGGAGTTATTAGACCAAAATGGAGCATTAAGACAGAGCTGGCTACTCAAAAAGCAGTAGCTCGGAGTCCATAAATCGAGGTTTTTTTTTAGCACAAGAGAAACCGGCAAGATGACGAAAATGGCTGTTTACCGCTCTACCTATGTACCAGTCCTGACCTACAGGTGAGAATAATGGGTCATGACAACAGCCCGCAGAAGCCAGCTTCAGGCCTCAGAAAGAAAATATCTGAGAAAGGTGGTGCAGTCACAAAAAGAGACAAAGTTCACAAATAGACAGTACGTCAAGATCTTGAAACCCAAGCCTTTACAAACTCGAGTGGGTCAGTCACAGCTACGATGATTTGGACGTATGATGAATGAAAGAAAATCAGCCACCATGGCAGACATGGGAGGCTAAACACCAGGGAACCAGACCACCAGGGCGACCCAGGGTCCGCTAGGAAGACAGCATCTGACAGTCCCTGGTGGACAGAGGACTGGAATGGAACAAAGCCAGAGAGATAACTACCGATAAAGAAGTCTGGCGACCTCTCTGGCAAACCTCTACAAACCAAGGTAGAAGAGGAACGACTAAGTTAAAAAAAAAAAAAAACATTGTTATACCTCTTATTCTGCCATACCATTTCACCACTGTCTACATTCTCTGTCTTATGTGGTAATGACCTGATGGAAACTGCTGTTGTTGATTTTTATTTCTGACCTCTGTGTACTTGCTCCATCCAAGGCTCCTGTTTTGATTGTATTTTCACCTAGTGCCATATATGACTTTCCTCTTGTCAACCAGTCTTCTCTCAGATCTTTCAGATTGCTTTTGCAGCGGAGGCCTTTCATCATTACCAACTCGCACATGGGCCTTGGCTTGCTCCAGTGACAGTTTAGACTTTACCGATGTCAGCCCAAGCATATACCTCATAGTTCTAATTGGTGTTACTTTGTGTGCAACCCAAGTCGATTCTCATTACTTAACTTTTAATCCTTTTAAGGTTTGTGCAATTTTAAGTAGACAGGGTTTAAATTCCAAGGTCATTATCAATTACTGAAAGGAGCAAATGGTTGAACAAGACCAATAGTTTCTGTTCCATGCTTGTCGCCACCATCGTTTCAGTGCCGCCAGGCCACGCTTGCATTTGATCATAATCAGCTCCACGTGATTTTTGAAAGACAGACTGCGATCAAATGTCAAACCCAATATTTTACTTCTTCCTTCTTTTGACATGTATACAACTTTGGATATACTAGTCACGTTTTCCTTTCCAATGCTGTTATTTATGGAGCACCACAAAACACTGACCTACTCTGGGTTTGCCCTTGACCCTGTCTGTTCGCACCACCCAGTCATCTCATGTAATACACTTTGCAAGTCTCTGGTCATTTCAGGCCTGTCTGACCCGCTTCGATACAATAGGACAGCATCTGCCAATGTCAAAATTCGCCCTGGTCCAGGGGACTGTGTTTGTGCCAGACTTGCTGTATATATGTTAAACAATTGTGCCAGACTTGCTGTATACATGTTAAACAATTGTGCCAGACTTGCTGTATATATGTTAAATAATTGTGCCAGACTTACTGTATATATGTTCAACAATTGTGCCAGACTTGCTGTATACATGTTCAACAATTGTGCCAGACTTGCTGTATATATGTTAAACAATTGTGCCAGACTTGCTGTATATATGTTAAACAATTGTGCCAGACTTACTGTATATATGTTAAACAATTGTGCCAGACTTGCTGTATATATGTTAAACAATTGTGCCAGACTTGCTGTATACATGTTCAACAATTGTGCCAGACTTGCTGTATATATGTTAAACAATTGTGCCAGACTTACTGTATATATGTTAAACAATTGTGCCAGACTTGCTGTATATATGTTAAACAATTGTGCCAGACTTACTGTATATATGTTAAACAATTGTGCCAGACTTACTGTATATATGTTAAACAATTGTGCCAGACTTGCTGTATACATGTTCAACAATTGTGCCAGACTTGCTGTATATATGTTAAACAATTGTGCCAGACTTTCTGTATATATGTTAAACAATTGTGCCAGACTTACTGTATATATGTTAAACAATTGTGCCAGACTTGCTGTATATATGTTAAACAATTGTGCCAGACTTGCTGTATATATGTTTAAACAATTGTGCCAGACTTGCTGTATATATGTTAAACAATTGTGCCAGACTTGCTGTATATATGTTAAACAATTGTGCCAGACTTGCTGTATATATGTTAAACAATTGTGCCAGACTTGCTGTATATATGTTAAACAATTGTGCCAGACTTGCTGTATATATGTTAAACAATTGTGCCAGACTTGCTGTATATATGTTAAACAATTGTGCCAGACTTGCTGTATATATGTTCAACAATTGTGCCAGACTTGCTGTATATATGTTAAACAATTGTGCCAGACTTGCTGTATATATGTTAAACAATTGTGCCAGACTTGCTGTATATATGTTAAACAATTGTGCCAGACTTGCTGTATATATGTTAAACAATTGTGCCAGACTTGCTGTATATATGTTCAACAATTGTGCCAAACTTGCTGTATATATGTTAAACAATTGTGCCAGACTTGCTGTATACATGTTAAACAATTGTGCCAGACTTACTGTATACATGTTCAACAATTGTGCCAGACTTGCTGTATCCATGTTAAACAAGACAGGTGATAATGTGGATCCCTGGGAAAGGCTAGGGCAAATGCGTATTTAATACGATTTCCATGCATAATAAAATACAACTGTTTTTTCCACAGTACGCCCCGATCCAGCTGGTCAACCACAGTCCGTCACGCACTGCAAATGGTGTGTGAAAACACGGTTATAGCCAAATTCAAGATCTATCGCAACAGCGATTGTTTCTTGCTTTCGCTGAAATCCTTCACACACATCACATGCCAGTGCACCAGCTTTGTCCTATGTTGCCTTTGATTGTCTATAGCTACCCATGGTAACCTATAGCATGTCCATTCTACACAAGTGTGACATCGCTTTCTGCGCAATATTTGACTTCACTGCAAGGAAATGTCTCTATAACTGCTGAGCTGTGAGGGATGTATGACTGGTTTGAAAAAATGTTTATAACTGTGTAACGAGTCATCTGATACATTAGACGCTTCTAGAAACTATCGTTAAAGTCATGACAATACAAATGAAAGCTGGGAATAAACTGAATCCTCACCATAACACAAAGTCTTAGGAGTGTTAGGCAGACATGTGTTGTTCACACAGCATGATCACTTTTCGGCCTCCAACACATTTGGAGAGAGAAAAAGATGCCGCAGAATTTGTCAGAATACCAGATTCCTGTTACGTGTGTCTGCCTGTTCAATGTTAACTCCTTAACAAGCCGCTGAAGACCTGGTCTGTCATACCATCATATTAAGTTTTCAGGTTGCATTTTTCTCCTCCTTTTCTCCGCCGGAAGCTGTTAGCACAAGTGGGTTTCAGTGCGGTTAACAGAGAACAGGCATTGCCAACTAGTTATACCATAGTTTAGTCAAGTCTGGCGAAATACCCGACAGTTGAATCAATCCTGAAAAATATTGTTCTAGCAACATTTCCTCACTGCTAAACACGTCCTTTAGTTTAATAATTTATATTCCTCTTTGTTTTCAAATGTTAAAATTTAAATAACGTGAACAACCAGCGAGCTATTTAACCGTTTTCCGGTTGAACCATAAAACATGTCCAAAAATAGAGCTATAGTACACGTGATAATCCCAAAACCAATTACTCGCTGTCGTTGTGTTGTAACATTTAGTTCCGCTTCCGTTGATGTTAATGTCAGAATTGACTAAATGTCCAATTTGTTCCTTCGCCGAGTTGCCGCATTCAATGCAAGAGAGAACTTGACTGCGGAAAAACTAGGCATCAAATTACTTGGCACAGATAACAGATTGAGGCTGTTTCCGCTGCGGCTAGTCTCGGTGGCTTTGTTTGATAGCATCATCTACTCGCGAGCTCACTGTAAACTTGACTGTCAGTAAATAACTTTCAGAATAAGTGTGACCGCAGAGAGTCGCCGTGGTGTCGAGGCTAGACGCTCGCCTGCGAATAAGACGGTTGTGGGGTTCGGTTCCTGGCGAAACCAGGCTTTCTTAAAAAAATGACCTTGGCTGCAAGGCTGATCCAGCCTTGAGTAGGTACCAGCTGCAGTAGTGGGAAGTAAAGGTGGCAGGCGTGATGTTGACCACATTACCCACTAAGTGCCGATTAGTCGATAAAATATTAGTCTAACCCCTACGTGCCCAATGCGCCCGAAGGTGTGGAAAAGGGTCCTGTCTTTGACTTACTGCAGTCGAGCGAGAATGTAATTGATTTCACTGTGCACATACTGAAGGTCCTAGGTTTGGTTACGCACTCCGCCAGTGAGACTGTTTTCTAGATGCATGTCGATTGTCCAAGGTGCTACAGTTTTCTTCTTTGTGAATAAAAGGCCGACAATCAGCAGTTTATGATCATTATCTTAGTCCCATTAGATCACGTGTCGCTGGTCACCAATTGCTTTTGAATAACTGAACAGTCTCAACCATCTCGGTCAGTCAGATGTAAAGACTTAACGTTTCCCATATTGAGGATTATCTAATTATCTTAATTCCAAATCGAGCTGTCTCTTTGTGTGCCTCTTTCCTTTTCCTATCTATAGAGCGCTGATGTGATGTTGTGCCCAAATGAATTATAAGACTAATAAGCCAAACGATGAGGGTAGGCTTTTTTTTTTTTTTATTCCCCCTTTAACCTATTGGTTAATCGGCTCTGTGGCTAAGTCGATGCGAACGCTTCGTAATACCGGGATGCCGGGTTCGACCCCAGCTGCGGGCCATGCGCCTTGCGTTGGTTTCGACAGTGGTATTAAGAAAGCCGACCGTCCAGGGTAATGGCAAAGTACTGGACGTAAATTGCTTAGAAAAATCACACAACAGCCAGGGGATGTTGGGGTTGGTTCTGCAACGTCCTGTAAAGGATACGCAACTAACCTAACCTATTGGCTAAACTTTCTAGTTTGTGTCCCCCAACCCTTACAGACTATAATCCTCCTCTTATAGGTTACAGATCCCTTTTTATGATCTTTTATTATGAGAGAGGAAGGATGGGCGTCAGGGGGAGAAGCATGTGGTAAAAGGCCACTGGTAAGGGTTATAGTTAAATCGGTTCAGTTGGGCCACAGGCAAAGATAATGAAGCTTATGTGTAAACCGCCAGTTTCAGGGCGAAGGCATTAGAAAAAGAAGAAGAAGACAGCTTTGGAAAAAAATTTAATTGACGGCCTGTCTTCAAACACTATGTAACTCTTTTTTTGTTTGTTTTTTAAATACATTATATACCATTATCATCATTAACAAGCAGGTCCTTTGCAGAACGACGCTCTCATTACAGTCTGACTGATAGAAACTCGGTCTCTCGCTAGTTCTCCCTCCTCGTGTACTTTCACATTCAAGAAGTCACTGTGCTAATCTTCGTGTTGGTCGGCCCCTGCCGCTCCTTTCTGGTACCATGCCTTCTGCTATTAGTTTTTCCAGTCTGCCATGGCATTTGATATGACCAAAATATTTCAGCTTTCAAGACAAGATCCTGTTTATTAGCCAATGTTCCTTGATGTTTAGATCTCAAAAATGTCAGTACTTCTCCTCTTCTTTGTGCATGGTATTCTGAGAATCCTTCTATAGTTTTTTTTTTTTTAGCTCAAAAGCCCTTACATACACACACACACACACACACACACACACATATATATATACATATAGTGGAGAAGTAGAACTACTCATCAACAAAAGTCGTCCCCATGTGGGAGAATTTTTTTTTTTTGTTATTTGAAGCCCCACCCTGGCTTCTGTCGGGGGCCCTGAATATAGCCGGGGCATAGATATGGCCATAACGGCTGAAAGGGGTTTCTAGGTCCTCTCTACGGGTGATTCTCATCCGCATGGTGGCACTTTTTGTCACCACCGGATGTTTATCGCTTGTGTGATGGTACAACTACCCACCTACAAACTCATCTTCACAATACTATAATCATGAGTTGATTGAGCTGAAACGAGATAAATTGGGTAGATTTATGAACCACGACAAAACAGATTTGACCTCGGGCTGAGGTACTGGGAACCATTGACGTTGTTTTGTACCGAACATAACACATCAGTCTGACTGGAGATAACATACAGTCATCGTTAAGTCAGTTCTCTTCTACACGAGTGGAGACGTCCCGGAGGTGACGGGGCGTGACTAATTCTTCACGTGTGAGTGAGTGTAGCCCGAAGATCTGAAGAACGCGGGTCGAATGATCACTTCTGCGGCGTCTCTGTGCTTGAATGCCTCCGTATGAAAGTGTCAATGATTCTTAAAAACTAAAGGGAGCGTTAATGTGAGGTGTCTTCTTGCTTCGGCTCATTACTTAACTCATTCCGTACCATGGAACTCATCATGCGTTATTACAAACAGCAAGCGCCAGTGGTTCTCAGTTAGCTGACACTTGATGGCCCCTGTTATTTGTGAAGGGTTGCCACGGACGTAATACTTTTTAATGGTCAGACTCAAGAACTGATGATAAAATAGTCTTCTTCTTCTTCTTTATTTTCAGAGGCTTTAAACTGTAGCTGAAAGTTCTGGCTGTTCGTCCTCTTGTTGAATTTGGTCTTGTTTCAGAACTTGACTATTGCGTGCTCATCCATCTTACATATGTGACATATCTGTATGCAGACCGCTGGTTCCTCACCTCTCAGGCAGATCAACTGTCACGTAGGAAAACTTGTTTAACTAGGAGGGGAGTAAATGTAAATTAAATAAATTAATCCTAGCATTAGGAATATCACTTCTCAGTCACACTGGGAAAATGTATGCTAAGATCATCGAAAAAAGGCTGAGACCATTGTTGACATTCACAGACCAAGAAAAAGCCTTCGATAGAGTCGACAGGAATATGTTGTGGGAATGTATAGGAAAAAATGAATCAGCAATCATCTCATTAATATTTGCAAAAGCCTGTACACACGAAGTAAATGCTGCATAAGATCGAAGGCAGGGTTGTCAAGTACTTTTATAGTGAACTCTGGTGTGTGTCAGGGCTGTGTACTATCTCCGCTTCTTTTTATAACATACATGGTTACCATATGTAGTGAAACGAACTTTAATCATGAAGAAGATATTACAGAATTACTTTTCGCCGACGACCAGGTACTCATAGCAGGAAATATGGAATGCCTACAGAACCATCTAAATCAAATTAGTAACAAAGGGGAGGAATATAATATGAAAATAAACACTACGAAGACAGAGACAATGATAATAGGAAGACATAAAGACAATTTAGAAATTAAATTAAAAGACAACACCCTGAGACAAACAGAGGAATTTAAGTATTTGGGAGCAAGTTTTACATCAGACGGAAAACTGGACAGAGAAATTAGCTCCAGATGTACCAAAGTTAATCAAGTAATGGGTCAACTATCTCCTCTGTTGACACACAAGCAGATACATCAAAGTACTAAGCTGAATTTTATCAGAACTATTTTTTGGCCAACACTATGCTATCAATGCCAAATGTGGACACTTACATCCTCCAATGAACGTAAAATTGTGACAACAGAGATGAAATGCCTTAGAAGAGCTGCAGGAGTTTAAAGGAAAGACAGAATACGAAATCATGAAATCAGACGAATGCTAGGAATAAAGCCAGTCTTACAGGTCATCAAAGAACAACAAATGAAGCGGTTTGGACACCTAACAAGAATGCCCTGGTACTATCCGCCACAGCGAGCCACACTAAAACGTTACAACGGGTATAGAGCGAGTGGAAGACCTCGGAAAATATGGAGTGATGGCATTAAGAACAGCCTTACAGAAATAAACATCAGTCTTAAAAGTGCTCTTGACAGAGCTCATCAACGAACATTACATCTCCCCCCGACACTTTGATGAGGTACAAGGAGGAAGAGAAGAATAAGAAAAAGAAGAAGAATCCTAGCATTCGTTCAGCAACTCCATGAAGACCAATTACCACCAATAGGGAAAACACTATTATACATGGTACTTTTCTTCCTCTTCTTCTTCTTCTTCTTCTTCTTCTTGTTCTTCTTGTTCTTGTTCTTCTTGTTCTTCTTCTTCTTCTTCTTCTTCTTCTTCTTCTTCTTCTTCTTCTTCTTCTTCTTCTTCTTGTTCTTCTTGTTCTTCTTCTTCTTCTTCTTCTTCTTCTTCTTCTTCTTCTTCTTCTTCTTCTTCTTCTTCTTCTTCTTCTTCTTCTTCTTCTTCTGTTACTTCTTTTACTTCTTCATCTTCTTCTTTTTCTTATTTTTCTCCTTCTACTTCTTCTTCTTCGCCTCCTCCTCCTTCTCCTCCTCCTTCTCCTCCTCCTCCTCCTTCTTCTTCTTCTTCTTCTTCTTCTTCTTCTTCTTCTTCTTCTTCTTCTTCTTCTTCTTCTTCTTCTTCTTCTTCTTCTTCTTCTTCTTCTTTCTTCTTCTTCTTCTTCTCCTTCTTCTTCTTCTTCTTCTTCTTCCTTGGTCCTGTTCTGCCTTTTGTGTCTAATTCTGGAGAGGCCTGGAGCGTCAGCAGTCCTACGTGCTACGTAGCTGTTGATATTTACGGTTTCGGATATGTCATCTATCTATCGCTTGAGTCGTGGACATCTAGTTCTATTTGATGTCTAAGTGTCAAGGCTATCTGTGTTGCGCTGTCTGATGGTAATCTTGAGACAGGTCAACACCATCTGATCTGTTGTACTTTGAATATAACGAGTTCTTTTTTTTCGTTTCTTTTCTTTTTTCAAAATTCCTTTTTCATCCTGTTCTTATTGTGCCAGAACTTAAAATCCCCACTGGAGCAGTTTCTAGCGATTACATTAGCCACGCAGTCTGCACCGCCACATGATTGGTAACAATAAGCAGTAAGCGAATTAACGCGCCTGTGGCTTATGGGTTATGAACGCATTGTCATAATTTATAGATTTCACACTTAGAATTTACAGCATGTTAATTGGTGGCAAGCTGCTTTGCGTTAATTTTCACAGTGGAATGAGCGTCGAGCTGTTGAGGCAAGTAATGATAAGCTCTGTTGAGACAAGTAATGATAAGCTCTGTTGAGACAAGTAATGATAAGCTCTGTTGAGACAAGTAATGATAAGCTCTGTTGAGAAAGTAATGAAAAACTGTTTAAAAATAATGATAACTTGGTTTTAAAAGTAATGATGAACTGTAGAGAAAGTAATGACAAACAAAGTAATATAACATCGCCTTGTAAAACCACAAACATCTAACAAATGCAAAGGGGTGGGGGGGGGGGCGGTTCAAGTCTTGCAATGGGTTAGTAAATAACTTCAAACTGAAATCGATTCTGGTGATTAGATATTTACTTTTGAATATATCCCTTCTGATCGGCAGGCGAACGCCCATACACTAGGCAGCGGAGGCTGACTGTTTGAATTAGTGAAAGGTAAAACGAGACAACAATTTTGAAATAACACCTACTGCGAATATAATGAGTCAAAGTAACAGCTGATCGATACTGACGGCCATGACTGAGCAAAATGTTGTATGTAACAATGTCTTCTCTATTCAAAGTTACAGTTTATGAGAATGTTGAAGCTAAGCAATATGTTGTATGTAACAATGTCTTCTCTATTCAAAGTTACAGTTTATGATAATGTTGAAGCTAAGCAATATGTTGTATGTAACAATGTCTTCTCTATTCAAAGTTACAGTTTATGATAATGTTGAAGCTAAGCAATACGTTATATGTAACAATGTCTTCACTATTCAATATTAAAGTTTATGATAATGTTGAGGCTAACAAAATGTTGTATGTAACAATGCCTTCTCTATTCAAAGTTACAGTTTATGATAATGTTGAAGCTAAGCAATATGTTGTATGTGAGGTAATGACTTTCTTTTCAAAATTAAAGTTAAAGGCGAAAGGATCGACTTCAGTGCACAGAGATGTGTCCCATTTGCCTGGTCTCTTTCCTACGAACAGCTAGTTGTCTGCTGAGATTCAAGCGAAGCATGAACTCACTAGTATCAGAGACGATCCCCAGGGATCTCCGTCAAAATTACATCCGAGAACCGAACGGTGCTTGCAGGAAGCGAACCTATGACCCCAAGAGTGTAAGATCAACGGCTTGACCCTCTTCACCAAGGAGACCCAATGAAACAATAGAACAGGTAAAGGTACATCCCCACGGCTTTGGCTCAGTGGCCATACAGTGTTATATCCTTATTTTATTTTTAAATACAATTCACTCTGTGGGTGATATCAGGCCGGGTGTCTTTCTTACCCAGGTCATTACCCTGTACCCTTTTAGGCTGGGTCGACCTGGGAGCCAAGGCCACTTTTGAAGAAGAAAAACAAAATGGGGGAAAATGAACAGTTTTGTTAGCGAGTACTCAGAACTTTCCGTCAGGTGGTGTGTGGAGTAACTAAGTAAATTGTATCCCACTAGGACATCATACAGAGCAATAAACAACCGGTGACACAAAGTCCCACCATGCTGATAAAGATCACCCGTGGAGAGGTCTGGGAAAACGCGTTTAACTATTATTGCTTCCCCTGGCAACAGTCAGGGTGGGACTTCACAATAAGGACAAATTCCATCCCACAAGGGGATAACGATGATCGCGTGTACGCAGCTGAAGATTAACTAACGATAAACTAACTGAGGGCTACACTAAAGAAATATAATGAATACTCCGAAAAAATAAACATTTTGTTAGTGTCCACGCCCGTGCCCCTAAAGTTATAAGGCAACATGCAGTGTAATTTATAAATAATGTTTTCTGCCACACTTAATTTGAAACTAAATGTAGCGAAATTAGTGTTTGCGGTTTCATAAAGAAAACCACACATTCAAAGCTACCTAGCGAGAGACCATACCAATCTTTCTAGTGCCCTACAATCCATCTGTAAGCCAAAGTAATCACAGAAATGGCTTCTGCCAGCCAAAGAAGCCCCAGAAAATGACCACTCTTTGATTTCCTAGTTTCTTGGCTTGCCACTTGGTTATTTATACAATCAAAGGTTCTATTTCATTTAGCATTAGTTCCCCAAGGGTGGCAATTTATATTCACCACATTAAGTGCGTCCATGACTTCCCGCCCTGGATGTCTTTCACTCTAAAAATGCTGAAAGGGAGAAGTGGATAGCTGATATTAAATTGACAGAGGTGGATGTGTTTCGTGGGGGCAGAAGAAATGAAGTAAGCGTCAGAAAAAAGATCATGATCATCCTCGTCATCAATGTGCTAGGGTTTAGCTTCTTCGGTTGTCTTCTCTTCTTCTAGATGCTTAAGAAAATGTTGAACAAGAGGGGAGGGGAAGGGGTAAGGATCATCCCGCGCTTTTATCCAGAGAGCTGTATGAGCTGATCTTTGTATCTTGAAGGCTGTTCCTTATGGCACACTTCTATCTTTTGCACAGATTTCCCCTTGCTTTGAGTTCATTGTATTTCTTTGTCTGTCTTTCTCTGGCAGTTAATACTAGTGCATTCTAATCAGATGGCCAATTCATTTCATATGTAGCTCTTTAATAATGAATTTTTTTTTTTTTTTTTTAATGTTGCCAGTGCGTTTTGTAACCGTGTCTTCTACTGTATACCACGCACACCATGTTATAGCACTGACCTTCTCATATTTCAGACATATTATTATAGTGTAAAGCGAAGCAAACTCTTGAGCACGTCCTGTCCGCGTGCAGGAAAGCCCTAGGTCAAGGCCGATACACCTGGCGACACAACAAGGGGCTAAAAGAGTTAGCAGCCGTTATCGACCAGGCTAGAATGAGGGCTAACGCCAGAGCCAGTTCCAGCATCGTCCCCTTTCGTTTCCTCAAGGCTGGGCAGGTTCCAAAAGGTAAGGTCAACCAAAACGCATTCGCTCCATCTGTGCTAGACTCTGCGAGGGACTGGTTACTGGCGGTTGATTTGCCAGGCCATGAACGGTACCCCGAGTTGGTCCGGAAGACCGGCCTGCGACCGGACATCGTTTTCCATCCTGATCGAGTTGACCGTCCCGTTTGAGTCGCGTATGGAGGAGAATCACTTGTACAAGCTCGAGAAGTACAGTGATTTAGCAGCCGGTCTGAGGAGAAAGGAGTCGTACACAGTACGGGTCTTTGCCGTCGAAGTGGGAGCGAGAGGCCTCGTTTCCACTTCGCTCTACAATGTGGTTAAAGAACTAGGATTGCACTGTAACGAACGGAAACGAACACTCAAAAAACTGGGAGAGGCAGCCGAAAGGGCCTCTAGCTGGCTTTGGACGCAACGCAACAACGTAGGGAACGGGCCTCGGTGAGCTGGTCCGGGTGTCTAGTGGAAAAGGGTTTCTCATCCCTTGA
Source organism: Candidula unifasciata (assembly GCA_905116865.2). Lineage (NCBI taxonomy): Eukaryota > Metazoa > Mollusca > Gastropoda > Stylommatophora > Geomitridae > Candidula > Candidula unifasciata. The sequence goes on along the minus strand of CAJHNH020001816.1, from coordinate 60,625 downwards.
AAGTCCATCGTGTCCGAAGTGTCTGCCATTGTTCCTCTGCCAACTGCTAATAAAAGTCCAACATGTGTCCGGTAAACCAAACGTAAGCTTGTCGCTCGGTCGTCCAGGCACGCTGACTGCTTTAATTAGGCTGCCGCGGCGGCTTCTTATCTCACAGTGCCTTCTACGAAACCACCAAGTCGTCTTGTCTCTGGCCGAAAGAAAAACACCATCCGGTAATTTCGTGCAGCAGGGAACCAGCCCTGAGCTTCATGAACTCAGGTGGGCCCACCTCCGAATGCGTCTAGGAATCGTGGGCCGAAACGCGTGTCGACGAGGATAATTTCTACTGACGACTGGTAGATCCCTGCTGTACTTGCTCCCTGTGAGTTTATTCCTATAGTTATTTGAAATTCAGCATATTATCAATAAATGAATTAATACTTCTACTATGATTATCGTTACTGTTAATTTGTATAGCTTTTTTAACAAGGAGGAGGAAAGGGAAAAAAAGGAGGGGTGGGGGGGGGGGGGGGGGGAATATAGTGGAAGAAAAGTAAACGATAAGTTCAGATATAACTCAACATGTCAACCATTTTTTTTTTCGTAATAATTTTATTTTTCAAGGGTTCCTTATCCCTTTTATTCCTCTGCGTTAAACAATCATGTTGTGGTATGGCGTACAGATATACTGTGATGACCGCGCCTGCATCATATACATAACTAGTCGCCTTTTACGACACGTTTATAGGGAGCCAGTGACATTTCTTTTTTTTTTTCACATCAATATAGGCTCTGTAATCCGAATAGGGATTCCTGCTCCCAGCTTTCTGTGAATATTGATGCTATACTTGTCGGTAGACGCCTCCCAGCTTTCTGTGAATATTGATGCTATACTTGTGGGTAGACGCCTGCCAGCTGATCTTTAGGTCATGTGTTCGAATCCGCATTAAAATCAACTGTTCGTAATTTACATTGGTCAACACAGCCAAAAATGGGTATTTGGAAATCTCATGGGAAGTAACAAATGTTTGCGTGACGTTGACCACATCACAAATCGATGCTAGAGCTCTAATGCACACAATCATGTTGATGTAAAAAGTCAAACAACACACTGGAGTAACTAAATTATTGTCTTGTTGTCGATCAGGCCGTTCAAGGGTTTATAACAAATTCCAGAAAATTATAAATATGTAGGCCGCTGTACTAATGTTTAGATTTATTCAAATGATCTGGTAATTTGATGCTTGTGTCGTCCTCGGTGTGGTAATTTAATTATTATAAATTAGAGATTTGGCAGTTTCGGAAAGGGATCACATCTTCAACTTGACAGTTTCCGTCAGGGATCACACCTTAAACAAGGTAGTTTCAGACAGAGATCACACCGTAAACATGGCAGCTTCGTAAAAGGATCGCATCTTAAACATTGCAGTTTGGACTGGGATCACACCTTAACCATGGCAGCTTCGGACAGGGATCACATCTTAACTATGGCAGTTTGGACAGGGATCACACCTAAACTATGGCAGCTTCGGACAGGGATCACATCTTAACCATGGCAGTTTGGACAGGGATCACACCTTAACCATGGCAGCTTCGGACAGGGATCACACCTTAACCATGGCAGCTTCAGACAGGGATCACACCTTAACTATGGCAGTTTCTGACAGGGATCACATCTTAACTATGGCAGTTTCGGACAGGGATCACATCTTAACTATGGCAGTTTCGGACAGGGATCACATCTTAACTATGGTAGTTTCGGACAGGGATCACATCTTAACTATGGCAGTTTCGGACAGGGATCACATCTAAACTATGGCAGTTTCGGACAGGAATCACATCTTAACTATGGCAGTTTCGGACAGGGATCACATCTTAACTATGGCAGTTTCGGACAGGGATCACATCTTAACTATGGCAGTTTCGGACAGGAATCACATCTTAACTATGGCAGTTTCGGACAGGGATCACATCTTAACTATGGCAGTTTCGGACAGGGATCACATCTTAACTATGGCAGTTTCGGACAGGGATCACATCTTAACTATGGCAGTTTCGGACAGGGATCACATCTTAACTATGGCAGTTTCGGACAGGGATCACATCTTAACTATGGCAGTTTCGGACAGGGATCACATCTTAACTATGGCAGTTTCGGACAGGGATCACATCTTAACTATGGCAGTTTCGGACAGGGATCACATCTTAACTATGGCAGTTTCGGACAGGGATCACATCTTAACTATGGCAGTTTCGGACAGGGATCACATCTTAACTATGGCAGTTTCGGACAGGGATCACACCTGAAACAGTTATCTGAACATTTGGTTTTACGTTTAAGCTATGGATTCTTACGTTCAAAGAAAACCCTGTCTAAATGGGAAATTTGGTGGATACATGCAATCATTTGCAATGAAAACAGTGTATGTTTTTGAACGGATGTAACATTTTTTATGTTTTTGATGTGATTTATGTGTGAACAATATGAATAAAATAGACATAACACTACCAAACGTCGATAAACAGGAGAACTTAAATTCGCTGCTTTTTGCCAACGATAAGTGCATATTCCACAGTGAAAGTAAACAGCTGCATGGCCGCATAAACCAATTACTCGACAGTTGCCTCAAACTTCACATAAGATTAACTTTGAAAGAAAGGGAAAAAAATAGAAGTCATTAGAAAAAGTAGCAAAACCGTCGACAAAAAGATCACAAATCAAAGTCCGAATCAAGTGAAAGAATTTAAATACTTGGGAAACATCTTGACGTACGTGGTAAAATAGAAAGAGACATAGAAACGAGAATCCAACAAGCCAACAACGTTACGTACTAACTTTCTCCAATTTTAAAACACCCTGGTATCCAAACAGAGACAAACAGACAAATTATGAATACAATATTTATACCGATTTTAGGTTACCATCGTCAAACTTAGACATTGACGAAAGAACACGAAACAAAACTAACCATCTGTGAGAATGACTGTAAATAAAACCAGAAGAGATCTAGTGAAAAACGACGGGATCACAAAAACTGTTGGAACAACACCCACAGTCAAATTTATTGAGAAACAAAGAATGAAATGATTGGGCCCTCTAACGAGAATAAAACCAACGATGCCAGTAGCAAGAGCGTACAACC
>CAJHNH020001816.1:30000-50000 GCA_905116865.2 Candidula unifasciata | reverse complement strand
CTCAGAAATCTGCTGCATTTAGCTGTGTGAGACTCAGAAATCTGCTGCATGTAGCTGTGTGAGACTCAGAAATCTGCTGCATGTAGCTGTGTGAGACTCAGAAATCTGCTGCATGTAGCTGTGTGAGACTCAGAAATCTGCTGCATGTAGCTGTGTGAGACTCGGAAATCTGCTGCTTCCGCATCTCCTTAAGCTTTGCTCGTGAGTCCTAGCCATCTAGTTTAGCCCCAATCCACACCGCGTGAGTGGCGTGTGGGATTCGTAGCGGTATCAGTGGTCGCCGGAAAACCGCCGGAGAGCCGCAAATTAAGTCACGTGACTGTGGCTCAAAAGGATATTTTCCGGCCGCCATCTTTACCGCCCCTTATTCGAAGGAAAGCCTATATATATATATATATATATATATATATATATATATATATATATATATATATATATATATATATATATATATATATATATAAATATGTGTGTGTGTGTGTGTGTGTGTGTTTGTGTGTGTGTGTGCGCGAAATATTAAAGAGATCTTTAAAAAAAAATAAACGTTCACTTTCTTTAAATGCGGCTGGTGGTAACTTGGACACTTTATAAATGGAGGGCGGGTTGGGGGGGGGGGGGGCGTGGTTAAGCCACACTTAAAATCGTTTTGGAAGAGCGGAGTTCCAGGTGCCTAAACCTCTGTATTCCACCGCCCCTGCTGGATAGTAGACTTTGTGTCTGTATTATCTCGGCTACTTCACATAAGCTAGTCGACACATCATCATCACTGCTCATCGAACATTACATCCATAGGTGCGCGTATCACCTCTTCAGTGTATCCCGTTGTGTCACCGTGCGATTTACAACCTGTTATCACCTCTGATTAAGCAAATGAGATTCAGTAAACATTCTGAGATCTTACTCAGTCACGGAAGAACCAATCTGAGTTTTTGAAACTGAAATGCTGCAGAACAATTTTTAGAATACGATGAACCAGGAAGAAGAAGAAATACGTTGAAGTCCTGCATAATCTGAGCATCAAGGAGATTGTGGCTCATGAACAGCATCCTGTCTCGAAATCTGATGTATTTTTGACGATTTGAAAGGTCATGGTAGCCTGGGCAGACCGGTGGTGGAGGGTAGAGTTTCCGAAAAATGAGCAATAGTCAGACCTCCGCGAAAGTAAATACACGACATTGAAGATACATTGGCTATTAGAGCATCTAGAGTGGGAAAATTGGCTAAAGGAAGAGATATATTCGGACTTGAGGAGAAGGACGATCTGTAAAGGATTTGCTAATTGATAATAACGTTACCACTGGGTGGTAAACTCATGCAGGACAATCTAGATATTATCAATATCTGTTGGAAGCTAGTGATCAGTGTGGGGCACAAATAGGTCATTACGGGTTGATCAGAATAGGGCAGCGTAGGCTAGACATAGAGTTAGAAGGACATAAATGAATACCGTGGCTCCCAGGTCAACCCAACCTTAATTGGGTATCATGTGATGTCCTGGGAAGTATAGGTGGCCGGCGTTATGTGACCGCATCACCCATCTAAATTGATACGTCTAGCCATTTATGCCTAATACGCAACTGGCATGTAAAGGAACTTTTTACGATCAAACGGATACTGATATCATCAGAACTGAAAAGTGGATTGCTTGCTAGCTGGTCCGTTAGAACAGCCTAACCCTTGTATGTATATGAATGAAACAATGGACGTTTAGCACGCAGGTTGAGCAACATCTCAGGGTATCAGAAATAGGGCTTGGGAGGAAAATAAAAGAATACTATAGACACGAACGAGGATTGGCATATGTGAATGACAACATGAAATTATAAGAAAGGCAGCGAACAGAACCATAAGAGAGTGAATCCTACCTCTCAGGACATTTCAACTGGTGCTGCTTCTCCTTTCTCGGGAGCCAGCGATGAGTCGATATGCTAAAAGTACTAGAGGCGTACGATCACAAGGTCCTTCTATGTTTTCCCTCTTGATGTTGAATACCTTCCAGAACCTTTGCTCAAGCCCTGCTGAATAACTCTGTCAAGGCATGGCTACTATGTCTGTTCTGCTTCACCGTCCATCCAATCCTAGAGAGCCTTTACCCCATCAGCTTTATGACAAAGTACCTAGCAACCTAGAGAACCAGCAGTGGTCAGTTTAAAATCATTCTCATCACCCCCGTACGCCTAAATTTCCTGGGTAAAAAATGCATGATTTGCACCTGATCAAGCGATGCATGCCACTGTATACCTATAACGCCAGTTTATATTCTCCAAAGAATGCTCTGTGAGTCCGTTACAACATGCTGGCCTGTAGTGCTCTCAAACCATTTGAAATCTGCTGTTACCGCCTCTAGCTCCATTCTCATTCTGGATTTGCGACGTTATACGTAAGGCCTTTTTTTTTTTTTTTTTTTGTTCCATTCACTTTTGCGATAAAACCCCAACCACTCTTTTAACCTCTCACAACGGACCCAGTGGTGTGTGTATGTAATATTTTCACCAATGGGTGAATTAACGTTGAAAAGGTGTTGCATCGATGCCACACCAGCTATGTATTCCTTTTACGCTGGGCCCAAGGAAACTCTAGACTGCCAGTAGAGTCAGTCAAACGAGGCCAGACTAGAAAATAGTGCCAGTCGGGAAGCCGAGAAGGAATGATAAACCAGCACAATACTGTCTTCGTTATACAAAACTACCAACATCCTACAGAGCCCTAACCACTACATTAAATCACTAAACACTTCACAAATCCTCACATACAACACAAATTCACATACACTACACAAATCGCGCTCTCAAGGTCGTGGGTTCGTTTCACGGGTCACCGTTCAGTTCACAAGTGCAATTTTTACGGAGATTCTTGTGGATCGTTGCCTGAGCTACGGAGATCGTGCTCTGTGCGACGCTCTCGGCAGGCACTTAGCAGAGATATTGAGCCATATGGAATAAAAGCCGGTGCAATGAAGTCGCTCCTCTCAGCTTACCTTACATTATATCCCCAAAAGTTACACTAATTCCCAAACACTCAACATACCATAAACATCAAACAGTGGTTAAAAACGTTTCACAAAACCCAAATATTCCACACGAATCCAAGCATGAAACTGAATCCAGCAATTCCTAATATCCGCGGGAGTTGAACCAGGATTAAATGTATCAAAAGAAACTAGGAAATGATTACCTCTGCAGGCCACAAATAAATGAAATGTGAGCTCGTCGCGCAATACAAACACATCCATAAGTTGATGGCTTGTTATTTGGAAATAAGAGATCTAAAAATGCAAAGTAGAATCCATTTACAAGTCGTTAGCACATCTCATTTTTTTTAAACATCTGTTTGGCATTTGCAGTTTTTCACTCCTTCGTTTACCTTAAAGGCCTCAGGAATAGTTGGGGATGAATTCGATAACGCTGTATAGGGGATGGGTGGAAAGGGAGGGGAGGGGGGACACGAGAAACGACTAAAATAATTGATACTCATAAAAAATGATTTGATAATTGATATCACATCACTCAGGACATTCCCATAAGCGCAGCATCTCACTTTCAGCAGCCACAGCTAAGTTCCATTTCATGCGGCACCACTAGCAGTCTGCACTAAGCGTCACTTTCCGTTCCTCCCAGTGTTCACCATACGCCAGATCCTATGGATACTTCTGACTGTACAATTTCCAGGCCGCCAAGATGGGAACAAAATAGTTGTTATTCAAACACAGATTTACTGGTGTCTACGCAGAATCACCAATATCCCGGTGTCTGCGCAGAATCACCATTATCCTGGTGTCTACGCAAAATCGCCATTATACTGGTGTCTACTCAGAATCACCATTATCCAGGTGTCTTCGCAGAATTATCATTATCCTTGTGTCTACTTAGAATCACCCTTATCCTGGTGTCTACTCAGAATCACCATTATCCTGGTGTCTACTCAGAATCACTATTATCCTGGTGTCTACTCAGAATCACCATTATCCTGGTGTCTACTCAGAATCACCATTATCCTGGTGTCTACTCAGAATCACCATTATCCTGGTGTCTACTCAGAATCACAATTATCCTGGTGTGTCGTTCACACGCCGCCTGGCGCTCGTCTTGCTACTCTCATCATCGTTCCACGTAAAAACAATCTCTCCTCGCTGCTGATTACATTCCTTTTCCACTACCTGTTTATGGGTTGTTTGTCCGCTTTATCGTGTTCAATGTCTGAAATATCGCTCCTCATATCCCTAAACCCCCCCCCCCCCCCTTTTTTTCTCCCCAATTCTTGTAACGAATAACCTGCTTCCACACAAACCCCCCCCCCCCCACCCCATGTAACTAGCCGTTATACGGATGTGAATCATGGACATTTAGAAAGTTAGTGAAAACTTAGTAAAATAGAGAAAACCTGACGTGACTACCAACGCCACAAGGCATCGACTTTATAAAGGAGAACTAGCCGTTGATGAAGCAAATCGTTGGTGGTTCACCAGCTTTCGTTGACGAAAATAGAAATTAAATGAAATTAGTACTGAGATAACGTTATTTTGTTTAGAAACGTCTAATTTATAGTTGCATAGTTTGTTCAGTGGTTGAAAAACTGATGTTGCCTTGTCAATCATCATTATCGCCATTTTTATCCTCTCGTGATATTATTCGTTTCAGAGTGTTTGACGTTTTAGAGTGCTTGACGTTTTAGAGTGCTTGACCACAATTTCGTTCTTTCCCGTAAAACCACTTGGATATTCTGGATGGAAAGCAGCCCTACACTGTTGGCCTTTCTCAACCACGTTTGAATTAGGGTTTCACTTGGACGTCATTGTTTCCTATGTCTGTTTCCCATATTAATGCCTTTATAATGATTCTATGTCCATCTTTTATCATGATGTACGCAGTACATTATCACTTTCTTTTTCATATAAATGTAGATACATGCGGTTATACAGGCATTTCTATTATCCCGATATTGGTCAGTGATTTCCTGGTCAGTGAGTCCTTCATTTGAATGTCCTTTAAAAATGATTCAAATGATGGACTATAGAAAGCATCATATTTTACTGATAGATTGTTTTATAACGTACTAAGATGCATTTAATTAATAATTAAACAATCGTTGTGAAATGTACGCTGAACTACTAGAAGAGAGAGTTGGACCCATAGCTGAACAACAGTTGAGAGCATCATAATTCGGCTGAGACTGCAAGCAGATCCTCGGTGAAAATCTGATACCACTGTCCTACAGCCAAAGAGTAAGGTTAAGTAGAGAATTAACTGCTTCTACGCCACGGGCTTATCGGTGATTTGATGCTAGACACATTTGTATAGACGACCAGTCAATCATCCATTGAATGATGTCATCAACATCACGCCGTCTGCCTTTACTACCCAGGTCTTTACCTGGTTCTAATTTAAGCTGGGTCGGCCAGGGAGCCAAGTCGATTGTGAAAACAAAAATCCGATTCGACGCAAATTTTAACCCTAGATCATCCAAATATCAGGCGAGCGTCTAGCCACTGTGCAAACTTGCCAATTTTTTAGAACCAAACCAAACATTGTTTGGCTGTTTCTTATTTAAGTAGGTAATTTTACGTTCAGTAGTTTGCCATTGCTCACCCAACTGTCGGCACTCGATACCACTACAGAAACCGATGTAAAGCGGATTGCTGCCAAATCGCCTGCAGCTGCGATGAAACCTGGTACATTGGAATTATGTCTGAGCCACGGACGGCATTTGTTACTATACTAATCTTTAAACACTTTTAAGATCTTATTACTGACACGTATGGAAATTAAAATGAATATCCTCCCTGCCAGAAGTAAAAACATCTGCCATTGAGTGGAATCATTTAAAAGAAAGAAAAAAAAAAACACATTTTTTCACATTTTAGCCTGTAGTATCCCAACATTTTTTTTAATGCATAGAAAATCTCTCTCAAACTAAATTTCTAACATGAAAGGATACAGGTAAGATTTCAAAATGTCCACATACGACACGAAAAATCATGTTTTCCATGTAACATTCCCTCAGATGAAACGAAAGATGTATGTTTCCTCTTCAACATTCCTCACATGAACGGAGAAATGTATGTTCACCCTTCAACATTTAAAACTCCAGCAAATAAAATCACATTTGAAAATCTGCGTGTTACACACAGGCTTGCCTCTTCTTGCCTCGTTACGGCTAAGCCAAGGTAGATTGATTTCCCCACTGGTCCGTTTCTCAACAGCGCTCTGCATGTGACCGTTTTATGTAGACATTTAATGGATTGTGATGCCGTACTTCGTGAGGCCGTAGATGAATATGTTAAACCTAGAATGCATTTTCCGCTTGTTGCGTGCATATCTCCGTCCGTCTGGTGCATGTATATCTCCGTTTGTTGTGTGCAAATCTACCTTTGCTACGTGCACAGCTCCAGTTTATTGTGCGCATATCTACGTTTGTTGCGTGTATATCTACTTTTTGTGTGGGTGTGTATCCGTATTTTGCTTGCATATTACGTTTGTTGTTCATACCTATAACTGTTGCGTGCATATCTACTTTTGTTGTTCACATGTCTCCATTTATTGCTTGCATGTCTCCGTTTTTTGTGTGCATCCTCTGTTTGTTGCGTCTATATCTATTTTTGTTGTGTGCATATCTCCGTTTGTTGCTTCCAGGTCTTCGTTTGTTGTGTGCATACCTACGTTAGTTGCGTGTAGATCTACTTTTGTTGTGCGTGTATAGCCGTTTGCTACTTGCACATCGACGTTTGTTGTGTGCATACCTACATTTGTCGCGTGTATACCTACCTTTGTTGTGCGCATGTCATCATTTGTTGCTTGCATATTTCCGTTTGTGTGTGTGTGTGTGTGTGTGCATGTCTCCGTTTGTTTCCTGCATATCTACTTCTGTTGTGTGCATATCTGCGTTCTTTTGCGTGTATATCTACTTTTGCTGTGTGCATATCTCCGTGTGTTGCTTGCATATCTACGTTTGTTGCGAGCTATATGTCTTTATTGTGTGCATATCTATGTTTGTTGCGTGCATATCTATTTTTGCTGGAAAAAGAAGAAGAAGAAAATGAACAACAACAAAAACAACAAGGAGAAGAATACAAAGAAAAATAAGAGAAAGAAAAACCTAAGCCATTTCCCACCTGCCATTTAACCCCCCAGGAATCTGTCCAAGAATAAAGAAGATTTACCTGTCTTCTATAGATTGACCCAGCCAAAGAAACTTATTTTCAGAAACCCATATCCCCGAAAGAGCAGCCCTCATGGTGCTAATCCCCTCAGAGACATCCCGGCCTCGCTCCAGCCTGCTTATCTGCCGCTGTCTTCCGGCCAGGGTGGTTATTTTTGTGATATCTATTTAAAAATCAATTCCATAAGAAGGTTTCAGGAGAAGCATCGGGTACAGTTGTGTGTTTCTATTGGTGACGGCAAAGTGGGCTGAGCTTTAGCAGGCAGCTGGACAGACAGACAGGCAGACTAATAAGTTCATTTGCACGTCTGTGCACGTCTATATGGCTGCTTTATAACTATCTGGTAACCCAAACAAACAAACAAACAAACAAACAAACAAAAGTTTTCGTATAGGAAAAAAAATCGCAAGTTGAAAAGAAAGAAAAAGAAAGAAAGAAAGAAAGAAAGAAAGAAAGAAAGAAAGAAAGAAAGAAAGAAAGAAAGAAAGAAAGAAAGAAAGAAAGAAAGAAAGAAAGAAAGAAAGAAAGAAAGAAAGAAAGAAAGAAAGAAAGAAAGAAAGCATTACAAAATAGAGAAAGAAAGGAAATAAAACGTAGCAAGCCAGACAGATAGCAGCATACAGCTGTTTAAATGATCTCACAGCTGTCACTGATGCCAGAAGCCAAGGTAAGGTCATTAATCAAGAAATTAAGGACAAAATCATCATTACATTAACGGGACTTGAAGTTTCTACGGGGTTGAAAAGAGATGTGGTAAATTCTATGGTTGACATGTTGTCTTGGAGTTTATAGCTAGGATGCCATTTTTGCACCATTGGGTCCAAAACATCCGATTTCCCCAAATTATTAATTCCGTGCCTTTTACGAAATGTCTGTTAGATCAGCGGTTCTTAAACTGTTTTCGCCGCGGCACCCTTGACGGGCTAAACACATTTCCCGGCACTTTTAACCTTCAAACGGTTTGAATACTTAGGAAGAGGGAAAAACAGCGCAAATTTAAGGTTCAGTTGTCTTTATTGCTATGGCACGAACGAATGCAACCGAATTTCGCCTTTCAATTATCTTTCGTTCAGCTCTTTGTTCAGTGTAATTTAAATGCACCTTTATATTCTCGCTAGCAATATTTTCAAATTTGACTTGACTTTCAAATAGCTTTATGCCTTCTTTAATAATTTCACAATTTTTAGAGACTTTTATTATTATTAATATTATTGCCGCGTCACCCCTGGCAAACGCTCGCGGCACTCTAGGGTGCCGCGGCACCTAATTTGAGAATCGCTGTGTTAGGGGGCTGTGGGTCTATCTTCCCAAAATGGGGGGCCTTGGGGTCCTGTGTGAAGCTCGAGGATAACCTTAGGATTGTTGGGAATAAAGGACCCTTAAGCCTGAGAAGCAGGTGTTAGCCGATGTGTTTCATGAAACAGTGTGATTCCCGAGAAGCAGGTGCTAGCTTATGTGTTTTATGAAACAGTGTGATTCGCGTAATTCCTGAAGCAGGTGCTAGCCGATGTGTTTCATGAAACAGTGTGATTCCTGAGAAGCAGGTGCTAGCCGATGTGTTTCATGAAACAGTGTGATTCCTGAGAAGCAGGTGCTAGCCGATGTGTTTCATAAAACAGTGTGATTCATGAAGAGAAACGAGCAGAGTATTACCAAACAGGGACTAACTGGACAATTTAAAAAAACGTTGGAGAGAGACACTTTAGGTGCTGGACGTGATTCACTTCTTTATAATGAATTGATTGCTCCTGATAGAATAGACGGAAGAAATAGACTGCGAACCCTATGTGACACAAAATGGCACAACAGGACAATAATGATGATTATTATTATTATGATGATTACGATGATGATGATGATTGTGATGATAATTGTGATGATGATGATGTTGATGATGATGATGAAATGAAGGAGACTGTTATTTAATCCTTTTACACCGGCTGACCAGTGGGAACAGAATTCGCCAAGCAGCTGACTACTAACAAATATGTGAGGTCACAAAGAATTTTTTTTAATGGTTTAATGTTGAATTAGGAATGGACATCACAGCACTCGGGACACCCCAATAAACGCTCTGTCCCTATCTTCAGCAGCAAGCAAAGAGTTACATTTCCAATGGTACCAGTTACTGTCCTTAGACCCTAATGATCTATCTGTTCCTCGGTACTGTTTACTCACTCCCAAACACCCTTACAACATCCAGCTTGTCATACGAAGTGGTGCAGTTTCATGCAAAAGCCGGAACCAACCCCTTCACATTGAACTATTCGTGGCCCTGTGGCCCTTGGAGACGAGGTCACATTCAAATATAAACCCGTCCGGTGGGTATATAGTCCCTCATGTCTATTTACACTTTTGTATGACGGAATACAGATTTCTGAATGTTCGGAATCTCTTTATGTCTACATTTTTAAACTTACAGTTAGAAGCTAGAGATTCTTTGTGTTATTACTCTAACCCGACTGAACGATTCGGCGTAAGAATCGTCGCACTACTTCTGTGAGAGTGCCGCTAACGTTTTCCCCGCATTCTCCACCTGACATCCAAGGAGATAAGACATTCAGTGCTTTGACTCTCAATTTTATACTCTGGGAAGGAGGCTTTGACGTCAAGGACATTTCCAAAAGCTTGGGTAAGTCTATTAGAGTTTACGAGTACCATGTATATATATATATATCTATATATTTAGCCCGCTGCTGAGGAAAGGGACAACTGGGTTATGAGACATTTCAGAGCAAGACTTTTCTTGGTGTCAAAATTCTCAGGCCGCCTAAATCAAACCTTCCCCTTTTCAAGCTGAGATTATGTGCACTACCAACCCCGGCACTAGTATCAATGATTTAATTTAGCAGGCCAATCGTTCCATAACTAACTAGTTGTAGAAAGGGAATGCTGATCTAGAGGGCGGAAGAATAATTGGGTCAGCATACATTATCACTGAGCGGCTGGGGATAAACAAGTTGACGTCATGGGGTATTTACAGGTCAACTCATGTCCAAACACTGGGTGACCTGGAAGGCTAGATTCAGTTTGTGGGGGAATATAACCACAGTTGTGCAGGTTTGATAAGAGAGCGATGTTGTTCTATATCAGAGACACTATTGTCTGTCTACTGGTGGAACTTTGCCTCATGTTTCTTCTAACATCTGACACTGTTTGCACAGAGCTCCTTACAGCAGACCTCTCAGTAGTTATTAAGTTGTGAATATTGATAACATGAGCTAAGTATATGAATTGTGAGATGACTGTTAATTCTGGATTCCTTTTTGTCACAGGATGATATCTCTTTGGAAGCCAGGCAGTTAATCAACAGTCCATAAAGCCATCAGCTTGAAAACCACCAACCCTTCTTTACCACCAGCAGGTCAGAAGACACTAACATGAGTGCTACACTAACACCAATCCTGTGTCCAGCGAGTGATGAATGCTGCCAGTGACATATCTAGTGCCAGAGAATCTTCTCAAGGAGCTGATTCGCGCATCCAGCAGTAGAGGAAAAAGTGTCTGACTGTCTTTTGAACATTAGTTCATAGATAAACTCTTACTTTTTGGAGATCCATGAAGATAGTCTAACTTCAGTGACATAACCATGTGCACAGTTTGATTGAACAATATTCTTAGGAATACCAGCCCTTCCAAACGGCCACAAAGCAATCATGATCGCAGTGGACCAGACCTGGAAACAGATAAGTGGGGGACATCCTATGGTTCAGTGCCAGGCTCTTATATTCATTGTCCACATGATTACTGTGATGATAATGGCTGCTCCTTAGGACATATATAGTACCAGTCATATCTACTGTGTCTGTGTTTCTTAATGTCATTGATTCTATTGAATTCCTTTTGCCTGATTCATATATGTATATTTTGAACTTATTATATGTTTTTTGGAATTTTTCAGTCTTGATTTAGTGTCCATTCTTCACCGTTCTTAGCTGTCTGGAGTGTGTGTATTAATAAATTAGATCTTATTCTGTGTTAACATGACTATGATAGTAGACTATCTAGTCTCAGAGCTATTTATTTTTTTTTTTTTTTTTTTGCAGTAGTGAGGATGTCAGGCCAAGTTGGGCCTATAAGTATATATTCTGTAGTGCCATAACTTGTGCTGGCTCATCCCTGAAATAGGTTGGATGTGTATTGTGGCTGCGGGATTCCGCCTAGACCATTACGAGCCGACATTCCAACATTAATACTATTTCAGAGTGCTGTTGGTTCGTTAGGAGAAATCTTTAACTGGGCACGTGACACGAGCAGTATGTGACATGCAGAACCCTCCAGTTTGTCTGATCATTCCCCAACACATCGGCGCGATGTGGAGAAAATATCCAAAGGATGCTAACTACCCGGGACCTTTGAAGTGATGCTTGCCGTTCTGAACGGAGCATGCCTGTCTCCACCTTTCTCGGCGTGCATTTTAAGTCAGTTACAATGACCGCATGAGTGTACAACTGATTCTCAAGCCAGCGGAAGGCAGCAGTGACTGCCTCCACCTCGATTCTCAAAATAGACATTTTGATATCTGGCTTTGTTGCACCAAGCGACGTCCATTCGCCTTCGCTCTGAACCCCCATGCACTTCGTCTGCCCCTCAACACAGAGCCATCTGTATATACAGTAATATAGATTGGGCGGGAATTTTCATGAATCATTTCAAGAACTTTTAATTCTGCAGCACCAGCTGGCCAGTACCTGCACTCACGTTCCACAGTGATTAGAACCCTACACAAGTCCGAAACCTGACCGTACACTCTGACCTACTCCTCTCCTCGCCTACATTTTTCAATCTTGCACACACGTTCAGTTGTGTCACCAGCTTGCGCCATCCAAGACTTTCCTCTTTTCAGTCTGTGACCCTTAGATTTATTCAGGGTTTCATGCAGGAGGTACCCCTTGTTAGCATGAATGTTCTTAAATGTTATTTATTAAATACAAGGTGATAAAATGAAAATGTTTGGCTAATGTAACGTCTGCTGCTTTGAGGTCAGCAAATCTGATTACATGTCAGGGGTTTTTGATTCTGAGATGTAAAGCGCTGCAATAATCCAAGTAATTTCACTGTAGCTGCTTCATGTTTGGTTTGATATTTCCGATGACCGTTATAGGCGGAGTACGGATTGAAGAACATAGCAATAGAGAACAAATACAATGAAAGCTATACTGAACACATTGCTGTTCTAGCCTGTCGTTTTAAAACGACAATGAGTTCTGCCTGCTGAAATATCTTTAATTGTCTGCTCTACCAACTAGGCAGCCATAGAAGTTTGAAGTTTGACCAACGGATCAACATCATGGCATACGGGTAGTAACCCATAAGTGCTTTGTTGTTCTTCTAACTCAAGTCTGAGTCTAAAGAAGCACAACACAGTGCACAGGCTCTGTAGCACCGGCGAGGATCCTGAAATACTTTGGGTAGACTTTTAACTCCAAATTTTCCCGGCCAGCGCCGATAGGCTACTTTTTTCGATTTCCAACTGCCAAGGGATTTTTTAAGTGCGCAACAATGCGCACGGGCGTCTGATTTGACTACCCAGAGACCATAGGGAATTGCTAGAAGTCCGAGTCCACGTGAACAAATTCCAGTTTTTACCAGGAATTGAACGCGGAACCTCCACCAGCCCACGCAGTGCCCTCTAGACAGCCATAGAAAAGTTGTCTTTACGTGGCATGGGGAAATGTTTAAGCAAACCGATGAACAATATATGGGATAAATTCAAGAAAGATAAAGAACTAAAAGAAAGTCTACAAAACTTGGTGACAACAGTGTTGTAATAGAGGAGATTGTTTTATACATCCTAAGCAAAAGCAAGCAGGGAATCATCAATAAGTCACTGAAATTGAAAACAAATGAATTGAGGAAAATGAGGTGTAAAACAAAAACAAAACAACGGGACGATAGTGAGAGAGGTCAAATTTGCTGGACGGATTCCATCAATGACATCACAAGGATTGCAAGGATAGAACAGAATGGAGGAATAGACTACCATTCCTATATGATAAATGATTATGTCAACAATGATGATGATGTTGATTATGAAGAGGCTGACGATGATGGCGATCAAATGGCCTAATCTTGAATAAGTGGATGACACAAGTAATGTGTGTGTGTTTTTTTTTTTTTCAAAGAAATTAATAGTGTCTTAATGTATAGTATGTATACAAAATGTCATTTTCGGATAAGTACACGCATTTAAATACAAGTTCCGACAATTGCGTAATGAGACTAATTTTATTACGACGAAGACAAGCGTGCCGTCTATAAAGCAGAGCATAGAATCTAAAGAGGCAACCTTCATCAATGATCTGGCAACTTTGCATCGCCGCCTGATAAGGTGACGACAAACAAGCAACCATTTTATTGACCTAGTTAGATGTGCATTGTTACGAAATCAGCATGGCGACAAAAGCTAACATTAAATTACGTTCAAAACTAAATTTTAAAAAAGTGCTATTGAGACAGTTGAATTGATGTCACAAGTTTATTGGGATAATTGTTTATATAGTGCACAGATTTTCAGGTGGTATTCACGATTCAAAAAGTGTTGTAGAAATGATTACTAATGCAACTAGACATTGACACCCAATTTATATTTGTAATGATGAACTCATTGCAAAAGATAAAAGAAGGTCGTTGTTTCACTGTGAGGATGATGGCAGATGAATCTGGTGTTAATAGAGAGACCCTTCGTAAAATTTTAGTGCAAGATTTTGATCCCCCCCCCCCCCCAAATGCTTGCAGGTTTGTACCACATTCGTTGTCTGATGACCAAAATCGTCAGCGGGTTGAGTACCCACGAAAAATCACCAGAACAGGGATTTTTAGCCCCGAAAACAAGTGTGTTTTCAACCATCCACCCTATTCCCCAGATTTGTCTTCCTGTGATTATTTTCTATTCCTAAAATTCAAGTTACCATTGAAACGACTCTTCTTTGACGATATTGATGACATCCGAAGGGCCGTAACATCGACTTTGAGGGCCATAGCAGCAAAAGAACTACAGAGGCCGTTCCAGTGTTTGTTAGAACGTGCCACTCACTGTACAGTGCACAAGGGGCTTACGTTAAATAAAATACAGGTTTTATCTTCAACTGTTGATTGCTTCAAATTGTATGCAATTAGTCTCATTACTTAATTGCCGGACCTTGCATCTAAGCACATGGATAACGTCCGATGGAAGATGTATCACAGACATAAAGAATTGAACAAGACAGGCTAAAACTTCATTTTATAAAATTTGGAACATTTTTTGCAATAAATCCATGTCACTCGAGGTTAGAAAAAGAGTTTTTACATGCTATATAGATCCAATTTTAACATATGGCTGAGAAATCTGGACAGATGTGGTTTTACAGAGGAATTCTTAGAATTCCTTGGGCAATCAAAAATAGCAGCCCACATATTATGTAAGAGGAGAGGGCTCGAAGACAACTTATCACAAACATCAGAAAAAGACAGTCAAAAAATGTTGTTGTCATGTTTTGAGAAGACAAAAACTGGAGAATGCTGAGACCAACTGAAAGATCTGGGTGGAAAGAGAGACGGGGGAAAGCAACGCCGACGATTGCGTCATGGCATTGAGTGATGTCAGCACACACAGTGGTGCATTCTGTTGAATAGCTTATATTGTGGGGCAGCACTAGGAGCTCTGACAAGTCTGTCGAGGCCTATCCCCCACGCCGTTCCGTTACGTCCACAGCCAGCTCAAAGCCTTTTCAGCAGCGTCACGCAGTTGTTTTATTACCCGTCTAAGCTCGTTTTCTTGCGAACCCAGGTGCTTTAGAATAGCGTACGTGGAAGTGACGATTAGCAGTTTTGGGCCTACCTGGACGGCGAAGAGCTTTACTGCGTACCCATCATCGTTCCTGACTGGCCATAAGTTCGCTGTATTTATCGAGCTTGTACAGGTGATTCTCTTCGATCCGTGAATCGTACGGCTTACTGAGCTCTATCATGATAAGCAAGCGTTTTGTCGCAGAGTGCAAAACCATACCTGGTCTCAGGCCAGTCTTTCAGATTAGTTCGCGGTGTGTCTCAAACCCAGGCAGGTTAACTGCCAGTTACCAGTCCCTCGCACTGTCGAGTATGGATGGTGTCTATGCTGCTTTGTTGAATGTACCTTTTTTCTTATTCCAGTGAGTCGAATACTAAATGTTGAGTTAGCAATCGACATCACTTCACTCAGGACACCACCATTAGCATCCCGTCCCCATCTTCAGCAGCACATGAAGAGTTCTAATTATGATGGCACCAGTAACGGTTTTGCCTTTCCCTTGAGTATTGAGCGTCGGCCAATTTCCTGGACACTCCTCGTAGCATTATTCTCTCAGAACGAAACGATATATTTTTGCCACCGCACTGTTCACTCGCTCCAAAAAAGCTCTCACAACATCTAGCATGTCATACATCAGTTCACCACCAAGTGGTGCTGAACCGGCCAGTCTATCTTACCGCTCGTTTCTCAACATACGGGCATAACCTGGAGAAAATATCCAAAGGACTCTAACTAGCTGGGACTTCTGAAGCGATGCTTGACACTCTGCACGGAAAATACCGGTTTTCGCCTATCTCAACAAGCTCTTTGCCACTCTCTCCGTTGCCACCTGAAGGTGGTATTAGGAATAGAGCACGCACTCCCTAGTTCCGGCGATTATTCTTTTTATTATAAGTTCGTGATTTGCACATAAAGCGTGGAAAAGAACAATCTTTATCCAACTCCCAAAGAAAGGAAATCTAAAAATATACTCCAACTACCGAACCATCGCATAAT
The DNA here is from genome assembly GCA_905116865.2 of Candidula unifasciata. Classification (NCBI taxonomy): domain Eukaryota; kingdom Metazoa; phylum Mollusca; class Gastropoda; order Stylommatophora; family Geomitridae; genus Candidula; species Candidula unifasciata. The sequence goes on along the minus strand of CAJHNH020001816.1, from coordinate 34,077 downwards.
TAAGTCATGCTAGCAAAATCCTCTTACGTATTATCATGAAAAGGATTGAAAGGAAATTACAATATGAGCTACATGAAGCACAAGCGGGTTTCAGACAAGGTAGAGGAACTAGGGATCACATCTTTAATATGAGAATAATTTTTGAAAAATGTAAAGAATACAACGTAGATCGTCATGCTGATTTCATTGATTTTAGAAAGGCATTTGATTGTGTCCAACATCAGAAATTGTGGACTATTATGAGAACTATGGGGTTTCCAGCGTACTAGTGCATTTAATTGAAAATATGTATAATGAACCATACGCAGCCATCAGAGCTGCTGGTGAAACAATGGATTGGTTCGAGGTGAAACAGTAGTGCATTCTCTCACCATACCTATTCAATACATACGCAGAATGAGAAATGTCAAAAATGACCAGACTTGTGACAGTTATGATCCGCTCAAAGTTGGTGGCAACCCTATTCCGGAACTGCGCTAGGCAGAAGATACATTCCTCCTTTCGTGCAGCGTAAAGGGAATTAAAAATTTAATATTGTCTTTTAAAAAGCAAAGTGAAGATCAAAATCTGTTCTTGAATCAAAGAAAACGAAAAAAAAAATATCCACAGATATAACTGGCTGTCGCTCAAAAATAACAATACAATTTAAAATATCATCATCATCATCATCATCAGGTGCTTTGCCGACTGGCGTGGGCGATCATGCCTTTCCACAATCAGCGATCTCGTGCAGAATGTATTAGTTCGTCTACTGAAACACCTCCATGCCATTCAAAAAGACTGTCAAGAATGTTTTGAGGCATGATTTTTTCTATGGATAATACAGCGGTGATTTCCCCTGCCTTCCGCCGGTTTGTATATGGCCTTTGTCTAAAAAGACTTACCCTGCAAGGCAGCAGTGGGGAGAGGTTATGGCGCCTCGTACCCTCCAATGGTCATGTCGTAGAGTTTTGAGGTAATTTATAGAGTTAGCTGTCCCACGAAGTAACTCGCCTCCTCTCAATGACCATCACCTGTTTTGGTCCACGGCCAGTTATTCAATATATTCGTGGCTAAATTCTACATTTAGAGGCCTTTCCGCCAACTGGTCGACGCGTCTAGTAGTAGGACAAGCTCCTACCCCCATGTCACAAACTTTAAATATGTAGGCTCTATAATAAATAGCAATGGAAACTGACAAAAATTAAAAGGAGGGTGTCAATAGCGATGCAAAGATTAAACATCATTTACAGTCTATGGTTAAGCACCAGCAAGGAGATAAATATTATAATTTTTAGAGCATGCATCTCTCCTGTAGCAACATACAGATGTGAGTCGTGGACTTTCTATCAGTCCTTAAGAAAGAGAATAGGGGCTTTTGAGCTGAAATGCTAGAAAGATTCTCAGAATATCTTGGACAAAGAAGAGAAGAAATACTGACATCTTGAAAGATCTGAACATCAAGGAGGATTGGCTAATAAACAGCATCCTGTCTCGAAAGCTTAAATATTTTGGTCGTATCAAGCACCCGGATAAACAGGAACATTAATAGCAGAAGGCATGTTACCAGGAACAAGAGGCAGGGGCCGACCAACACGAAGATGGGTACAGGATATAAGTGACTCCTTGAGTATGAAAGTACATGAGGACCTGGCGAGAGACCGATTTTCTTTCAGGCAGACCGTAATGAAAGCGACATTCTGCAAAAGAACCTGCTACATGATGATGATTATGATTTGTACATCCATTTTGCAGATTCGGCTTAATTGTGTGCAGACCATTGCCTCCCAGGCAGATGCACCCAGTCGCCAAAGGAAACGCCCTTAGTCGCCCTTTTTTACATTTTTTTAGGGGACAGTGGGTATGTCTTTCTCCCAAAATGGGGCTCCAGCCACACACACAGGAGCAGGTGTGAAATAGAAGAAAAACACCTTTGTGATGGGCAGGAGGCAGCTTGCGACGGATACACGTCACCACGACTCTGAAAACCTCGTCAATCAGTTGGATCGTATCTGTGCCACATTTGCAGCCTAACTTCTGCGTCTTTTTCTGCATTCCGTGTCCTTGAGGTTCACTGCTGCAGACATCATGGACCTTCTTTCATTTCCGTAGTTAAGATTCTCCTTTCAGCTGGTGACTCCAAGTTTTAATAGGTCTGCCGTTATATTATCTATTCACAGTCTTCTTAGTTTGCCTCGTCATCTACTCACATTCAACTTTTGTGCACTCATTTTTTGTCTCTGTATTATCAGCAGTGTTGGGGCTGATAGTTCTCCCAGGAGGATGAAAAGCGAAATATTATTAGCCTGCTGCTGTCCCGTCATCGCCCAAGTCAACCCCACCTCCCCTCGGCGCAGACTGGAAACTGTATCCTTGGGGATACGGGCAAACTGGGAAAGTAGCCACCTGGAGGGGAGTGGGCCCCGCCAGTGTTGAAGGGCTGCTCGAGGCACATCCTGTTGCTGACAAATAGATTAGATACTTTTACATAAACTTCTTGGCATATCATGCAGAGACCACAATACAAACGAAGAGGTTCTTCAAATACTTATACTAGGTACAGCACATGAGCAACTATGAACCTCCTTTGAATACAGTGAAAATCGAAAAATGCAATGGTATGGACATATATTAAGATCTAACGGCCTCTTAAAAACAACACTGCAGGGCTTAGTAGAGGGAAAGAGGAGAAGAGGCAGACCAAGAAAGACCTGGTTACAGAACCCGACTGACTGGACAGGCCTCAGGCATGCAACTATGACATCCATCGCAAATGACAGCCCAAGATGGGGAGAGCTGATCAGTCAACAGAAACTGGTGGCCTAACGACACGCAGTGCTACGTGATGATGACGATGTTTATATATATAATTCTCCCTACATGTCCCAACTATCGCAGTCAATATCCCTGATGATGATGTTAAGTAGTGGTAATTTAACATATAAATATCCTTGTTGCTCCTTACTCTCATTTGTCCCCTTCTCAAAAGATTGTACTGACTTCGTCTCTTCTAGTTGTATCCGAAGTGTATGTGTGTCGTACAACATCAAGTGACACAAAATGCCACCATACGGATAAGAATCACCTGGGCACAAGTCCTAGCAACCCCGTTCAGCCGTAAGATTGGGCCCCCGAGTAGGGCTTTGGAACAACGAAAAATTGCGTCCCACATTAGGCAGGAAATTAACTCAAAGTTTCAGAGCCATAAATGATAACTAGTCAGATTCGTGTTTTATAGATTGTTTTCTGTATTCACGAGATAAAGAGTTTTAGGTTTTCGCCTACGCTGTGTTGTGTTTAACTCAAAATGTAATTATCACATGATGATGATCACAATGATAACAATGATGAAGGTGATCTTGCTGATCCCAATAGTGATTAGTGATTAGAAAGGATTATCATCACAGCACTCCAGACAGATATAAGTGCTCCGATCTCCTCCTCAAAAGCTCCACAAGTGTAAAACGACTGATGACGCCAGTTCTGTGTAGGTTAATGTTGGTTCTTGCCCTCTTAGTGAAATGTTCATTTCTTGCAGCTTCAGGCTGCATCGTATGTCCATCAGTCTAGACAGGGATACGGAGTCATGTCCTTTGGCGTACTGCTCGGTGCGGTAAGTGCAACGAATGACATTGATAATATCACTTCTGTAGTACTGGGCCTGCCATAGCAACCGCAGTGTCAACAAGATAGTCTGCACGCTCGTTCCCTCGAACACACGCATCACCTAGCACAAATATGAAGCTGATCACAATGGTGATGATGATGAAAATTATGATGTCTGCTTAGAAAAATTACATCCAAACATGGACACTAAACATTTCAAAACAGAAGCCAGCGATCTTCATGAAACAAACAAATGTTTGAAACGGAAAAGAAGGTCTAGTAAAGACATCTTGGCCTTTTTCGTGTAGGAGGAATGCAGTAATGTGAAGAATAGTTGCAATGTAGATGAAAAGAAATCGATGGAACTGCGCCAGTTTATTACTTGAATTTCTTCTCTCTCTCTCTCTCTCTCCATCTCTCTCTCTCTCTCTTTCTCTCTCTCTCTCTCTCTCTCTCTCTCTCTCTCTCTCTCTCTCTCTCTCTCTCTCTCTT
>CAJHNH020001816.1:20000-25000 GCA_905116865.2 Candidula unifasciata | reverse complement strand
TTGAATTTTCTATGAAAATATGCTAATTTGTCTGTACAAGAATGATACTCGTTAGCCGACACTTGTGTCAGTTTGTTGGAAATGTGCAATTTTTAGGATTCGGTCTTAATAATTGTTTTGTATTGAATTAAAGACTGTATTTGGATGTTGTCATCTTTTTGTGGGATGGCTGTGTATGCTGCTCCTTCGTATATACATACACACACATACTTATGTACAGATTCACAGATACGCGCCCGCGCACACACTTACACACACACATACGTTTATACTTTTCTGACAGGAAGTTACACTTTAAATGTCATTGTTTAATTTTGTTCTTGTATTATTTTCCTTCTTTCCCTTTGCTCAGGTGGGAAGTTAATGGTTTGCATGTTTGGGGTACGTGTGCAGTACAATTTTGCTTTCACTGAGGACCCAGTTAACAAACTTGCGGTACGAATCTGTTATCAATTTGTATTTTATTTATGATGAAGATTTATATTAAACAATCTTTATTCTAGTAAATCTTCTAAAGCTCAGATGGCTAGATCACATTTGGAGGAAGGTAAAGTCCCTAAGCACAGCCTTTATCTACACGCATACAAGTAACAGATGAATGTTACAAGTACTAGGTGGATTAATGGCTGCAGGATGCTAAGGGCCGTTTTGTCTAGAGTGGATAAATTATGAGGAGAAGTCGACAAAAGAGAATATGATTGCAGAACGTTCGAATGAATGAACGAACTTTATTTTCAAAGGATTACAGATTTGGCACGCAGTTCCGTCTTAATTCGGTGCTTCCAAACACACGTGTGTCGCACAGCAACTGTATTTTATTTTTATAGCAAGTGCATTGCATGAATGTATCCGCTTTAATTGCCCGGCTTCAACCAGGATAGTGAAAGAAAGAGTTTTTCCTACATGTGTCTCTATCGCTGCAACATATGATGTATAAATTTCTCGGAGGAACGAGCACAACATGAGCCTTCCGACTTTGAATTTCTCTTAGACGCCCTCGTTTCCTAAATTGATCAGTATCCCATGTCAGTGCATGTCTGGTGATTTTGTGAATTTTCTGTAGCAAATATTTTGTTACATAGGAATTGGAGCTGGCCCCTAAGTCACGGCACGAGAGGGACTGGTAGGAGCGTCCTAGACCAGTTCTTCCCAAACAATAACCTTCTCTAATGCCACTATCTCAGTCTTTGTTTCAAGTGATAAAACAAAGATTAATATTAGTCTGTAATTACAACAACAAAAAAATTAATGCAAGCAAAAAATTATTTAAAGGAATATGTCTGCAGCGAAAGATTACTTTCACTCATTATCGCAAGAAATAAAATAAATGCACAATAACTTGGCCGCAAATATGACTTTTAAATTAAATAGTTTAGCCGTAACGGTACTTGGAAACGTAAGCCCTGTACTGGTCACTGTTTGATAGTAGTATGTCTGTCTGTCTGTCCGTCTGCCTGTCTGTCTGTCTGTCTGTGTATGTGTGTATGTATGTTTGCGTGTCTGCAAGTATACAGGCGTATATAATCAATATAGACATTAGAAACACTGTCAAAACTACGCCATGTTTAGACTACATAGAACATCAAAGAATGAAATGGTTTGGACATCTAACCAGGATGAAAAATGATCAAATAACATCACAAATTTTCAACCAAAGAAGCTCAGGATATAAGGCAAGAGGAAGACCAAGGAAACGGTGGATTTACGGGGTCTCTGAAACCTGTCAAAAGCATGGCCTCAGAACATCAGATGCTGCCCACCTTGCTTATGACAGGAACTTGCATCTCCCCACAACGCTTAACGGCATACGTGGAAGGAAAAAGTAAAAAGTAAAGTAAGTATAATCAACAATTTAAACTTCCAATTGAGCATTAAACCTTGACCAACTCACATCAAGTCGTTCATCTCTTGGCCTTCCCATATTTTTAACTTTCTTGATGCCTTCCCCATTTATTTTTTTCCTTTTTTTTTAATTTGCTTGTTTATTAGTTTTATTTACTTATTTATTTATTTCTATGCCACTGTGGTTTCCAGAGCAAAAATATTCTAGTTTTACAAACTAGTTCAGAAATATGTCTTCCATGCCTACCTAGCGCCCCCCCCTTTTTTTTTTCTTCTCCCATCCCCCCCCCCCCCACCCCCTACAGGCTACTACCTCATTCAAACACAAAATTATCACAAAATCGAAGAGCTCTCATTACAAGTCCTTTTCCCTTTCATCCCTAGCTTAGAATGTCCAGTGTTTGTTTCCGATTCACCTGTCAATGTTTACATCTTTTTAGCCTTGTAAATCACATGGGCTGTAAAGTTGTCCTCTCTAGCTAACTCAGATTAAAATTTCTTCTAGCTTTCTCGTTCAGGCCCACCCCAGCTGCCAACTAGCTCTCAGATGAGAGCCCAAGCATAGCGCATATACCTAATTCAAAGCCAGTGAAATAGAAGTTTCAATTAGGACTTCTTTGAAAGCGTTAATAACTTGCGATCTAGGGTTTATGTTGTCGTTTTTCACTGCTCGTGTGATGTTTAACGAATCTCAAAGTTGATACCTTCTCTACAGTGCACAGTCCCGAGTTTCTTTGAGCAAAGCAACGTGAACATTTGTTCTTATTGCACGTACAACTGCCATTTCTGCTGCTATTCATGACAAACATCAGCTCTAATGGTGGACTGTTTATGTTGGCACTTCTGATGGCTGCCTTACGCATATAAAGTGTGTGTATGCTACTGCCTTGCAGAGACTTTAATCTCCAACAATTTTTCCACAGAGGACATCACTTATCGATCTGTGTGCTTTTCGCTGGTAAATGAAGTGAGAAGTTATGTGGTCATACGTTATCCGTGAAGTTCCAACTCGAACTATCAATTAACATGTGTAATGTATTTTGTTCTATATTTCCAGTTTGAAGAACCCTGTAAATGTACAGGAACTTTTTCGCGCATCAGATATTGCCTGCCTGCGTGCAGTTTATGCCATCCGGGCTGCTTCCTGAAAAAAATATGATACCCTAAGATCAGAAGTTCTCAATCTAGATGGCAAACCAACAGGAGGACCTAAAGGTTTGATACGGCCAGACTGAACGGGTCTCAGTTCTGACAGCAGACGTAGAGCAGTATCACAGAGACCATGTGTTGCCCGTGAAGTATCGCAGGGACCATTTGTTGCCCGAGCAGTATCGCAGAGACCATGTGTTGCCCGTGCAGTATCGCAGAGACCATGTGTTGCCCGAGCAGTATCGCAGAGATCAGGTGTTGCCCGTGCAGTATCGCAGAGATCATGTGTTGCCCGAGCAGTATCGCAGAGATCATGTGTTGCCCGTGCAGTATCGCAGAGACCATGTGTTGCCAGTGCAGTATCGCAGAGACCATGTGTTGCCTGTGCAGTATCGCATATACCATGTGTTGTCCGTGCAGTATCGCAGAGACCATGTGTTGCCTGTGCAGTATCGCAGAGACCATGTGTTGCCCGTGTAGTATCGCAGAGACCATGTGTTGCCTGTGCAGTATCGCAGAGACCATGTGTTGCCCGTGCAGTATCGCAGAGACCATGTGTTGCCCGTGCAGTATCGCAGAGACCATGTGTTGCCTGTGCAGTATCGCATACACCATGTGTTGTCCGTGCAGTATCGCAGAGACCATGTGTTGCCTGTGCAGTATCGCAGAGACCATGTGTTGCCCGTGTAGTATCGCAGAGACCATGTGTTGCCTGTGCAGTATCGCAGAGACCATGTGTTGCCTGTGCAGTATCGCAGAGACCATGTGTTGCCTGTGCAGTATCGCAGAGACCATGTGTTGCCTGTGCAGTATCGCAGAGACCATGTGTTGCCCGTGCAGTATCGCAGAGACCATGTGTTATCCGTGTAGCATAAATCATATCAAATCTACCGAGGGCAGAAAAGCAGGTCTGGCTTCGCCTGTTGGAGGTTCTCTCATAGTCCTGTCCAGCTGCCAGTCAAAGCTAAAGGTCTGGTCATGCCGGTCCAAACTTTAGGTTTATCAGTTTTGTTGTATTTCCATGGCGATGTGATCTTTTAGACTCTATGGGTTGTGGAAAGGCATGTCAGTGTCAGAAGGAGCATTAGCAACACAAGGCATGGGCAGTGACTATACAAGAGGACAGTAGATAACAGCCGCTTCCAGGGTACTTACTCGCATGGCCAGCAGAATAAGCAGTCTTGAACACGTTGATTACATCAGACTGCATGAAACATGCTTCAGAATATCACCAACAGGCAGCTCCACTCTTAAATCGTAGACAGTATTCGGAAGTAACACTTAACCTCCCCCACCTGGATCTACACACCTGACCATGGATGAGTAAACATGCGGACCAGCTGTGAAGTATTGCCCCACTGCATGCTGGAAAATGCATCAACAGAGCTATATGGACTATACTAACGGATAATAATGAATCTCGGTGCTGTCGATTGACTAATCGGTTTGTTCGCTCTTGGCTGCTATCTAAAGTGTTACCCCACCCTCGTGAGATTTAAAGTCTCAGCCTGGATGGTAGACTAACAAGTCAGAGTCAGATGCCCCATCCCACCCCCCCCCCAAGTTATAATAATAATAATAAAATAGGGCCCCTGAAACGGCAACACCAAGTCGCTTGCTGTTCGTATGATTGTATTTAATCTGCTGAAAAAGGTAGTTTGGAGTATTTTGAGATAAAATATTATGAATAAATTTGACTTCATTAAAAACTAAACGTTTACTAAATGACAGAAGTCTTAGATGGCTAAAGATATATATATATATATATATATATATATATATATATATATATATATATATATATATATATATATATATATATTGTCCATCTCTTTTGTGCATCTGAAACCAGACCTAACGCTTGATTTTGAAGGAACTTAGTCTTTTAACATTAGATTTAGGGCAGCCATCCCATATTGCGGAACAGTAGTCGACATGTGTTTGGATGTAAGACCTGTGAAATATTGTTTGTGTATGTTCATCCAGAAACTGTAGAATACTGGCAAGCT
>CAJHNH020001816.1:0-15000 GCA_905116865.2 Candidula unifasciata | reverse complement strand
GTTTATTAGAATTTGCCTTAGTTGTTCTCCATGTTTCCGCCCCATACAATAGTACTGATTTGACATTAGAATTAAAAAATTTTAGTTCTTTTAATTTCTTTTGACCTCCACAAATTCCCTAGTGCTATGAAAGCTCTTCTTGCCTTTTATATTCTTATTTTAATATCTCTATCAGTTCCTCCATCTTTATCTACATTACTGCCTAAATAGGTGTACGATTCCATGTCTTGGAGTGGGGTGCCACTAAGAGAAACTACATTACTATTTGCCTGATTTATTATCATTATCTTCGGCTTCCCTTTATGTATTTTCAGACCAAGCTGCTGCGATCTTGCATTAAGAATATTTAATTTATATTGCATCTGATTCCGCGAATGGGACAGAAGGGAAATATCATCAGCGAAGTCCAGATCATCAAACTCTTTTGTAGGGGTCCACTGAATTCCATTCTTGGTGTTAGCAGTTATTGTTTTCATAATCCAGTCTATAGCCTGTAAAAATAAGAGAGGCGACAAAAGACATCCCTGTCGCACACCTGTTTTTATTTCAAATGTATCTGTTAGCTTTCCCTCATGAAGAACTCGACAGTTCATGTCTTATATGTTGCCCTTACTAAGTTAATAATTTTCTGTGGAATTCCATAGTGCCCCATCAATTCCCAGAGAGATTCCCTATCAATGCTGTCAAATGCTTTCTCATAGTCTATAAATCCAATGTAAAGTGGTGACTTCAGTTCAATGCTTTGCTTTATTATAATACGTAATGTCGCTATCTGGTCAGTACAGGATCTTTTGTGTTAGTAAGTACATTTCTTTGACTATTTTTTTTTGATCCAGTTGAGTATTGGCTACCTCTCAGGGCCTCATAATCTGCTAGGGGCATCAAAACAATTCATTTTTTAAATGCTATTAAATTCTCTTACTATATTTTACACCCCCCCCCCCTCCCGCAACCCCTTCCTCCCTTTTCCACCCCAGAGCCGCTAAAGAATTAAAAAATATATGTGATCTTCAAATACATTCTGGTAAATTTTAAGGGAGTCTCCGCAATGTGTGTTAGCTTCGCTTATTTACACACTAAGCCATTTTGATTGGTGCTTGATCAGCTCGTCAACTTTGCTGAAGGTTACGGGGGTGTCCCAGTGTACTATTTGCTCGAAAAGCTTGACGCTTGACGTCATCTTCAGCGAGCAGCGAAAAAGAGAAAACGAGTAAATGGTGAGAGAAGAAAGCAGAGAAACAGAAAGCTAGGAGCTAGGAAATTTAGGTGAAATACTATAAGGCTGGGGTTCAATTATGTAGGAGTGTGTTTTTGGAATTGTCGAAGTGCCAGACAGAAAAGGTCCATACTAAAGAGGTTGATTTATGGTTTTGTGTTCTCATGCTTCAGGAGCTGAATGCGGACAAATATAATTTCCCTGTATATGCTGTTTATGTAAAACCCGCTGGACATCGGAGACGTGGGCAATGTCTGCTAATGAAGGAGGGATTGAAACATGTCATGCTTGACCTGTCGTTGGAGACTGGAGGCCTTAATTGGAACAGAATAAATGTATATGCTGCCGAGGGCTAATTATTTACAAAGCAACAGTGGGACTGGCTGAAAGAGCTGGAGGGGATCCCTGGCAACAGGTTCCTCATTTGTAGGGATTTCAATGCACGAAAACTAACAGGAAGTTGTCTTTGTTAACGCCATGGTGGATTCAGACTTTGTCAGCTTAAATTATTGCCTCTCTTACCCGACACCATGCCCTCTTGTTACATTGTTATTTGTTGTCCGTATCGACATCCTAACATACCTATCCGACTCACTGTTCCGCCCTCTGATAAAGCAACCATCTCGTGTCTGAGCAAGCCTGCAAAGGCCTGTCAGCAATGAGGGTACTGGTCGCTGCTAATACTAAGCAGAGACTGCTTCTACTTCTGCTCAAGTGACTTTTACTTTCTTCCATCGAATATGCTCTTGCCATCATCACTGTCAGCCATACTCAGATTGAAAGACTTGAGAAGGTGCGAAACGAGGCAATGCGCATTATTCTGGGGTGCACTGAAGACACCTCTTGTGTAGCAACGAGGTACCTTCTTGACTTCTCTACCATGAACTACAGGATCAAGATCTGAAGGGCTCGTGCATACCTCAAGATAAGCTCAGATCTGAAGCACCCTTTGCACTACATGCTCTTCAGGGAAAAAGAGCAAAAGGCTTAAAAGCGGCAAATCATGGATGGGTAGGGCAGATAATGACATCATACAGGTCTGCAGCCTTACATATATCCATCCAGGTGAGGAATGGATACTGTAATGTGTCTCCTCCGTATCTAATCTTTCTCGTGCAGATTCAACACTACCTCCGTTGTCTAGGCGCTTTCTCACATGTCATTATGGCCAAACTTCTCTACAACTGTCACTCGTGTTCAAATGACAGTCGACGACAGTTGACAGCACTTCACAGGTTTATTGTCAATACAACACACGCGACAAGAATCAACAGTAGAATTAATCACTTACGCCATCGTGCAAACTCGCCTAGCTCACGCTGGAAGTCTCCAGCCAAGCTTAAGACAATGGACAATTGCATGTACAAGACTAGCATAACCAATAGGCCGTAGAACACAACTGCTGTCCTAAACAGTAACTCAACTCAGCTCCACTCCTTGTCGTTCAGGACTAAAGTTTATTCGATTCTTATCCAGATCCACGTTTATACTTATCACTCTGAATTCATGTTCTCTTCCTTTCAATCTAGGGTCCAGTCAAAGAATGACCACCTCATTCTCAATCCCCCAGATCTCGCATTCACATGTGACTTGCTCTATTCTGTCTTTTCACCATCTCCCTGTGAAACCCATGCTATCAGGAACTTCTCCAATTTTTTCACTCGGTCATACCCTGACGTCATCCCATTTTATAGCATTTTACAGATACAGAAAGAGCCCAATCTCAAATTCTACTGTTTCGTGACGCTTGATAGAGTTATCAGAAGCAGAATCCCGCATCTGTCAATGCCGAGTTATGCTCGCTTATCAGTGACATGTCAGATAAGACAGATATGTCTATCTTCACTGACGTGTCCGTTAAACGAAGACGTAAGAGTGCATCCGCATTTACAGCTCGATCTTGAGGCAGAAAAGTTCAAGAAGCCAGCGGTACCTTTCTCCGTGACTACCAAAAGCATGACGATGGAGGTGATGGCAGTAACACAACCTTTCGTGTGGCTAGAATCGCAGGACTATTCCCGCGCGTGTGTGCTGAGTGATTCTTTGAGCATGATTCTGCGGGTCGAGCCAGGCTGGTTTCGCAGACTGTGCTTTCAGTCATTGCTAAAACTCTCCTGTATGTGCAGTTACCTTCATTTCGTCCCAGGTGATGCACGTGTTATTGGTAATGAAAGAGCCGATAGACTGGCAGGTGGCGCAATAATTGAAGATGGCCGTCCCATGGATCACGCAGACATTGTCAATGCCCTTAGAGAGATAGTACGTTCCGTTGATTTTGGAGGCAATGTGTCCACATCACTGCTAAGAATACGAGAATTGGGAGTAAAGATCGGCACAGCCAGGTATGAAAAGCACACCGGACGCACAGGAAGTCTAGTTAACCAGCATATAACTGGTACTATTAACCGCGCGAAGCTGATGAATATGTTGAGAGAGGAATCTGAGCACATATGGATGTGTCCGTAGTTCTGTGAAGATAACCCAACTCATAACTCATCTCAGTGTCTCCATGCTCAACGTACCCAATGGGAGTCGGTTAGCGCATCTTCTTTTCTTTCCCCCACAACTGGTGTCTGCATGCTCGTCTTGACATATTCATGGCATTGTGGTGCTGGGGTGTCTGTGGATTACCTACCTCCCCGGGCAGCAGCTAGAAATGCCCTGTACAGTTCTAAAGGAAATATGGGTTGTGTTTCTGCCTTTCCTTTTAACACGTAGCTAAGGTGGGGCTCACAGTGTTCTCATTCCCCGCCACCAGATTGCCTGCAGGTTTCGCTGAGCTCTTCATGTCTCTAAGCATGGCCTAAGCATGAGTAGTTGGGGCAACTGGATCGTCACGTCCTGAGTCCCTGTGCCTTCACGATAGTTTCCGGTATTCAGGGGGGTTAGCATACTTGTTTCCATTCCTAAGACTGTTCAGCACACGTCTGGTTCCTTCCCTCCCACAGGGGGCAGTACGGTGTGGTGCACCGGGTTTATTATCGAGGTTTGCTCCTCTAGATCCATTGTGTTTTGCCTGGGGATTCGCACCCCCAGTTACCGGGACTACCTCGGGGAGGCTGTGACTCTTCGCCACGCACAATGGTCTTGAGGTAAGAGAGGTTTTGCTAGGTCAAGAGGCTGACACCACAATGGACGCTCCTTTCGTGAACAGATATTCACTAGACCTAGGGTGAAGTAAGGGGGGAACCCACTACCCACAACACCAACACTTCTTACCCCCTGCCTCTCGAGGCTCAGTCCCACATGCTCGTCTATGTTTAATAGCCATTTCCCAAAAGGCGGCTCATGGTCTTTGACTCCTTTGTCTCAAAGTCTCTAGAACGCAACGCATTTGGTATGTTTGCCCTGTCTATACCTCTTCCTCCACAGAACACTGCAGAAATGGTTATTTTATTTCCTTTTACCTGGCGTGTCTCAATAGGTACTCGGATTTCTGGATGCTGTCAACCCATTCTAGTTGGAATTTGCCAGTTTGGATTTTCTTAAGCATGCTCATTGAGTCTGCCACTATCATTGCGTGAGTTGCTTTCTGTTCTGGTCGCCATGCCAGCGCCCTTATGACAGCTGCTAACTCTAAACAATTAGACTGATACCGACCGATCTCATTTACATTTATTCAGGGGAAATCCTAGAAACTGTCATAAACAAAAGTCAGGATTTAGAGCGAATGGGTTTACAATGGACCAAATAATTAAACTAGAGGACCAAGTGAAAAGAGCATTCAGAATAAAGAGTAAAACTATAGCAGCATTTTAAAATTATATCAAGCGTATGACCAGAGTTATCAGCAGACTATCCTGCATTAAGTCGGGACCAGGATTAGGTTGGCGAATATATAGGTACACTAAGAGCTTCTTTGAGGACAGGACATTGTCAGTCATCCTTAACAATAAGAGATCAAAAGCTTATATACAGGAGAACAGATTCTCCAAAGTGTGGTGCTATCCCCAACAATCTTCTCAATCCTGGTCAATGATCTTTAAGAGGTAATTAAAGATCCAAGGGTAAGAAGCATGACACAGTATGTGGATGATTGTTCCATGTTTACAAGCGATAAATCAGTTTAGACGACAAGAAACAGATTACAAAAAGAAGTCAGTAATGTTACTAATTAGATGATTAAATGTTTTTTTTTTTTTTAGGAGGGGGGGGGGGGGGGGGGGGGGGGTAACTAGGGAAAACGGTAAGCATGGTATTCAACTTCAAAAGACTCGCTACTATAACACTGATGCTGTCATCAATAGAAACAATTTGAAGTTACACTAGGTACAGCACCGCTAAATCTGAGAAGGAAGCAATTAATATACAGTTACTGGCTTCAGACCGCACACAGTCACAATCACCCAGCATGTGACGCTTTTAACACCAATACAAACAAGTTCAAGCGGGTACCAATAAGAAACATCCTTAGGCTAGCAGGATGAGATGCTGCTGTAGAAATGAAAACCCTAGTCGTTCCAACCTTCGTTATCGCTTGCAGCTCTCCTTCTGTGCTCTCCATCTTTTTCATTTCCCTCTCTGGCTCCCTTCTCCATGTGTTTTCCCCCTTTGTCTTCCTTTTTTTCTATGTCCCTGTTGGTTCCAGTGCAAAGACATTCTATTTATATTGTTCTCGGGTTTTCTCAACGTATTTCCTGTAACACCTTTTGGTCCACTGGAACCTTTATTTCTCTCCCAGAGTTCTGCATTAGTGATTCGATCATACCATTAAATTCTCTCTATTCTGCACAGGCGCCAGTTAATGAGTATAGTCTATTAACAATTGCCTTAGTTCTTCTCCATGTTTCCGTTCCATACTAGATGATATTAGAAGTGTTGTGTTTAGTATCAGTTTGTTTCCTTTGTCCTCCATTAACTCCCTAGTGCTATGAGAGATCCTCTTACTTTCTGTATTCGTATCTGAATATCTCTATCAGTTCGCCCATCTTTATCTACAATACTACCAAAATAGGTGTATGACTCCATGTCCTGGAGTTTGGATACCTTTAAAAGAAAGCACATTACTATTTGCCTCATTTATCCTCATTGTCTTTGTCTTTCGCTAGGGTTTTCCAGTCCTAGCTGTTATGATTCCCTTATCAAGGATATTTAATTTATCTTGCTTCTGATTTCATGAGTGGAACAGAAGGAAAAAAAAACACCAGTGAAGTCCAGATCATAAGGCTGTTTTGTAGGGGTCCACTGAATTCCATTCCTGATGTTAGCAGTTGCTAACAATAATCCAGTCTATCGCTATTAAAAGTATGAGAGGCGATTCTGTTTTATTTTAGATGTATCTATTAGCCTTCCCTCGTGAAGAACTCAACATTTCATGTCTTCAAATGTTGCCTTTATTAAGCTAATAATTTTCCATGGAGTTCCAAAGTGCCCCATTAATTTCCACAGAGATTCCTATCAATGCTGTCAAAAGCCATTTCATAGTTTGTGATTCCAATGTAAAGTGATGAATTCAATTCAGTGCATTGCTCTGTTAGCTTGACCATCCCTAAAACACACATCAATAAAAGAGCCGAGACGCCGCCATCTTGGAACCACTCGTGGAACCTTCTCAAATTTAAATGAAATCCTTCCTCAGTCTCTGGGGTAGAATCTGAGTTCTAACTCTTTAACCCTACTAATTCTCAATCGATCCTTGCCCAGAGATTATTAGTTGGTTTTCCTCTTTGTGTGTGTGTGTGTGTGCTTCTTGTCCTATATTGTGGAGTCCTTATGGAGGGCTCCACGACACGATAGATCCGCTCCATGGTCCACTGCTAGCAAATGAATCGGCAGCCTATTCCGCCATTCCTCTCTACCATGTACAATCTGTATCTGCTTACGTTCGTTTTTATGGTTTCTTTGCTCGTTTCTTCCTTGTAGTTTCCCGAGGATCTGCTTAGTTATTCTCTTCTCGTTTCTTCCGAGGATATGTCCCATTTAGCGTCAGCTCCTTTGTTTTAAAGCTGTTGTTACCAGTGATTGCTTCGAGATTTCTCTTATTTTTCACCTCTTCGTGTGTCATTTTTTGTCTTATGTTTCTTTAGGCGTTTGTTTTCAAATTTAACTTTCGTTCCATGACTTAAGTGGTTTTCCAACAGTCACTGGCGAATGTTAAAATGATATAACAATAGAACTGGAGATACGTTACTTGGATTCGAGTTCCATGTTTTGTTCAGGTTTTAAAAACTGTGGATGACTGTTATAATTTTTCTTTTAATCTCTTTGACTATCAAAATTACAGCCTTAATAAGTCAACTGATGTTACTTTGTCTATAGCTTTGCTTCTGCTTAATATGTTTTTCGTGTCTTCAATACATATTTTTTCGTAACCTATTTGTAGTCCAACTTTTGATGCTAAATCATCTTCCATCTCTGAGTTGTCCACCCAGTCAACACTGTTGTTTCCAACACATTTATTTCATCACACTGTCAATGTTTTTTAAAGCATATATCTATGTAAAAACTAGCTGAATAATTCATCTACTATAAATTTAACACACATAGAGACACAAAAGATCCAAACATATATAAAAAGACGCGCTTACAATAAGAAAAGAAAACGATTCTAGGTTACGTAGGGCTTACCTTCCTGCAAATAAATCGTCCTAAAATATATTGCCAGCAAAACCTGCATCCGAAAGAAATCAGCTAATTTATAAACACCCGTTCCGAAGCAGACGATGATTGGTTGAGTGAAGCCATCTAGTTACTTCCAAGCGATACATCGATACAACGTAGTATTGCCGTCCTGTGAGCAGCTCCCTTGATCTTTACGGAGTAGTTGAGTTTATCTTCATCCTATTATGAGAGTATTTCCTTAGAATTTACTGCTTGGTTTGAATTCGCCTTAAATGACAACCTGTTTACTACCGCTTTAAGTATACACTTGGCTTTTCGGTTAATTCATTGTAGTCCCCCCAGTACTGGCGTCCGTAGAGATTAACAACTCACTGATGAGAATCAAGTGGCAGGAAATGTCAGAAAACCCCAACCAATATAACACTAGTTATATTAGGGCTCAGAATGGTTTTTCGGTAACTTATAGTCTTATAATCTTGAAAGTAAAGCTTTTGTTATACATGCTTCCACTTTTGATTATGATCTTTAGAAAAAATACTAGAAGTTGGCTGTCCAAAAGCCATTTGATTTAAATTATATTCTCCGACGAATTATTGGTTTCTGGTATATTCCTATCAACCTATTCTTTTCTGGTTATCCAGTGAAACTATTCCTGTTAAGTTTCTGTTTTCCCCCAACAATATCTTCTCCTCTTCCGGAAACCACCTTAACTTCTAGAATATTCAGAAAAACCTATGTTCCTCTTGATGTCTTCTAATACATATATATATTTAAATACGTTTTCCTGTAAAAGAATATCTTGCCATGTGTTTTATGGTAGAGGGATGGCTTTCCTGATATCTTCTCATTTGTGCCGACTCCAGTGCGCCTTTTCACAGCTAGAATTGTGTTTAAATCTGTCCCCACAAAGATGTTACAAAACCGCGATAGCCGTTGATTCTATAGATGACATGTCAGTGCGAGACTTCCGGAATGTCTGCGCGAGCTAGTGACACTTGGCTAGAGATGAATAACATCCCCAATCTATGAACACCTGAACATGCCCTGCATGGCTGTCAGTGAGAACACCCTGTGGTGTCATGTGAACTGTGGTGACCTTGGGATCACGCGATGTCCCCGGTGTTGTGACAAAGGGAAATGTAGCTTTCATAGGCAGCTACGGGACCGGTAGCGGGTAGCTCTGTCAACGGCAGACATTGGGCGGCGCTTGACGCGATGTGATCAGGCGGTGAGCGTTGGTGACGACCGTTTCGGCTCATGAGGGTCATGCACCCCCATTTGTGCACCAGCTTGTTGTGTTTCAACATGGTGACGTTGTTTTTCTTTCTTTTTCTTTCTTTCTTTCTTTCTTTTCTTTTTCACTTTCTCTCTCTCTCTCTCTCTTTCTCTAGACCTTTCACTCTATCTATATTTCCCTCTCTCTATTTCCCTCTCTCTCTCTTTCCCTCTGTCTCCACTCTCTCTTTCCCCTTTAGCTTTCCCTTTCTTTCCCATCTCTCTTACCTCTCTCTCCCTCTCTCTCTCTCTTTCTTTCTCTCTTTCCCCTGTCTCTTTCCTTCTTCTCTCTCCTTCTCTTTCCCTCTCTCTCTCACTCTTTCCCTGTCTGCTCTCTCTCTCTTTCTCCTCTCTTTCTCTCTTTCTCCCTCTCTCACTTGTCCTTTCCTTCCCTCTCTCTTCCCCTCTATCATTTCTCTTTCCCTCTCTCTCACTAATGCCCTTTATATCCTCTCACTTTCTCCATCTTTCCCTCTATCTCCTCTCTCTCTTTCTTTCTCTCTTTCCCCTGTCTCTTTCCTTCTATCCTCTCTCTTTCCCTCTCTCTCACTCTTTCCCTGTCTGCTCTGCTCTCTCTCTTTCTCCTCTCTTTCTCTCTTTCTCCCTCTTTCACTTGTCCTTTCCTTCACTCTCTCTTTCCCTCTATCCTCTCTCTTTCCCTCTCTCTCACTAATGCCCTTTATATCCTCTCACTTTCTCCATCTTTCCCTCTATCTTCTCTCTCTCTCTCTCTCTCTCTCTCTCTCTCTCTCTCTCTCTCTCTTTCTCCCCCTCTCTCGTCCCCTCTATCCTCTCTCTCTTTCGCACTCTCTCTTTCTCTCTATTTCTCAGTGTACCCACATTCTTCCCACCTCTCTTTGCCCTATCTCCCCTCTCTATTTCCGTCTCTCGCTATCTCTCTCTTTCCCTCTATTTCCTCTCGTCTTTCTCTTTCTCTCTCTTTCCCTCTTCCTCTCTCTCCCTATTCTCTTTCCCTCTATCTCCTCTCTCTCTCTTTCGCTCTTTCTTTCCATCCTCCTTCTTCATCCTTCCCCTCTGTCTTTCTCTCTAACTGATGCGCTAACGTTGTGGCTGGAAGCTCACTTCGCCATTTGTACCACAAAGACCTAATAATAGAAATAAAGGCTGACGACAATATCTCTCTTCTATTGGTTTATGTAACATGAGCCTAATTTCTGATACCACATTCGATACCACATCCGATACCACATTCGATACTGGCGTTAATATGCTTATTATTTCTCTGCCTATCTATCTATCTATCTATCTATCTATCTATCTATCTATCTATCTATCTATCTATCTATCTATCTATCTATCTATCTATCTATCTATCATCTATCTATCTATCTATCTTATCTATACTATCTATCTATCTATCTATATCTATCTATCTATCTATCTATCTATCTATCTATCTATCTATCTATCTATCTATCTATCTATCTATCTATCTATCTATCTATCTATCTATCTATCTATCTATCTATCTATCTATCTATCTATCTATCTATCTATCTATCTATCTATCTATCTATCTATCTATCTATCTATCTATCTATCTATCTATCTGTCTATCTATCTCTATTCTGTCTATCTATCTATCTATCTATCTATCTATCTATCTATCTATCTATCTATCTATCTGTCTATCTATCTATCTATCTATCTATCTATCTATCTATCTATCTATCTATCTATCTATCTATCTATCTATCTATCTATCTATCTATCCATCCATCCATCCATCCATCCATCCATCATCCATCCATCCATCCTCCATCCATCCATCACCATCCATCCATCCATCCATCCATCTATCTATCTATCTATCTATCTATCTATCTATCTATCTATCTATCTATCTATCTATCTATCTATCTATCTATCTATCTATCTATCTATCTATCTATCTATCTATCTATCTATCTATCTATCTGTCTATCCTGTCTCTCTGTCTGTCTGTCTGTCTGTCTGTCTGTCTGTCTGTCTGTCTGTCTGTCTGTCTGTTCTGTCTGTCTGTCTGTCTGTCGTCTAATCTATCTATCTATCTATCTATCTATCTATCTATCTATCTATCTATCTATCTGTCTATCTATCTATCTATCTATCTATCTATCTATCTATCTATCTATCTATCTATCTATCTATCTATCTATCTATCTATCTATCTATCTATCCTATCTATCTATCTATCTATCTATCTATCTATCTATCTATCTATCTATCTATCTATCTATCTATCTATCTATCCATCCATCCATCCATCCATCCATCATCCATCCATCCATCCATCCATCCATCCCATCCATCCATCCATCCATCCATCTATCTATCTATCTATCTATCTATCTATCTATCTATCTATCTATCTATCTATCTATCTATCTATCTATCTATCTATCTATCTATCTATCTATCTATCTATCTATCTATCTATCTATCTATCTATCTATCTATCTATCTATCTATCTATCTATCTATCTATCTATCTATCTGTCTGTCTGTCTGTCTGTCTGTCTGTCTGTCTGTCTGTCTGTCTGTCTCTTATTGTCTGTCTGTGTGCCTGCCTGCCTGTCTGTTTGTCTGCTCAACTGCATGCCTGTACGTTTGTTTTGTCTGCCTGCCTGCATGTTTGTCTCTGACTGACTCTCTTTCTTTCACCCTGTCTCTTATTATTCTTCTTCCTCTTTTTCTTCTTTTTCTGCGTGTTGTAACTTAAAGCTAGGCTGTGATATGACCCTTTCGGCCCACAGATCCGACTTATGCAAACTCTAAATGATTTGCCTTGGGCGACATGCTTTTTTTTTTTAAAGAGTAGAAATATTCTTTCCTAGCTTAATGAGTCTGTGGAATGCGTTAGGGCATTGTTTGCTGCAGTTAACAAGATGCCAGACTATTTACTGCTCTGCTTCCCAGTGTATTTGACATGTGTTTGTGGCAGGATCTGTAAACAGATAAATGTGGGTAATTTGGCGGATGTAGGTGTCTAATAAGGTAGGCATATAAATAGTCAAGTTGATGTTTAGGTAGGAAGGTCAAATTAGTGAGGTCAGCAGGTAGGATAGACAAGTAGATTGGTGCTCATGTAGGTAGCATGAAAGTAGGTAGGTACATACGTAGGTTAATAAAATACGTAGGTAGGTGGGTATCTAGTAAATAGGAAACAACGTTTATAGGCAGATGGTTGGTTTGTTTGTTGGTTGGCTGATTTATTGGTTTGTTCGTTTGTTAGCTGGTTGCTGGGTTGATTTTGTTTGTTTGTTGATTGATAGTTGGGGAGTTCTAGATGTTTATATATAGATACACTTACTGACTTTCTACCCCCACATGACATCACACAAGCGATAAACACCCGATGACACAATGTGCTACCATGTGGCTGAGGATCACCGTGGAGAGGTCCCAGAAACCGCGTTCAGCCTTTAGGCCATTTTTATGGCCAGGCTATTTTGCGGCCCCTGGTAAATGCCAGAGTAGGGCTTCGAATAAAGAAAAAAAATGTTCATCCTAAAAATGAGAAGAAGTAATAATAGGTACACATGAAAAGATACACATGTACGTCTAATCTGATATCCTCTGAGAGATTGTTGCCTTTTTACCTTTGACTGACCTGCATACGAATCCTTCAAAACTAAGTCAGAAACATTAACGTATATAGTGTCTGGAGTAACAAAGGGGCGCATTATAATTTACTTGGTGCAAATAGAGTTTGTAAATATATGTACAACAACGTTCAAGGGATGTAATTATTTTTATGATTTTTCTTTTTTAATGTAGTTATCTTTTTTTAGTTCCCTTGTATTAGTAATTTTCATATATGTAATATTTTTGCTTCCATGTTTGTGTCAGTTTAGCTGATTCGGCTTCAGCCATGGGCTGCGAGTCCCATGACTCCTCATAGCGCAGTATAACACTATTGTCTGGAAAGACGGAAAGGTGCCAATCAATCTATAACAATAACTTACTAGCTCCGGTTAGCGGTGATATCTGTAACATGAACTCTCGATTCTTCTGTTCTTTGGAATTGTAACTAGTCATTCCGTTTGTGGGATGCAATTATTTTTTGTATATATATATATACCACCCTGGCTCTTGCCAGTGGTCGCAATGTAGCCCGGCCATAAATATGGCCTAATGGCTGAAGGCAGTTGCTGGTACCTCTCCACGGGGGATCCTCATTCACATGGTGGCACTTTGTGTCATCGGGTAGTTATTGCTTGTGTGATGGCCTGGTGGAGCAAAATGTACTACTACTGATAATCCCTCCGAATTAACGAGGCTAAGTTTTGTTGTATACAGTGGTATTTCGGTGTACGTCCTTTCTCCGATCCAGATCCTTCAACATACCAACCGAATTGTCCCTTGAGAAATAAATTTAGAATGATTAATCCGGTCCCATAAAGAAAGAGAGAACAATATCCTTATTTACTAGCATTAGATTGTATAGAATAATTTGAACACTGCCTAATACTAAAATATAGCAACAGTTAGTGAAATAAATACAATCTAGCTTCACTGTACGTTCTTTAAATCAAACAACCGACCAGCACACCAGCTGAGAACACTCGAGTGCCTATGCGTATGGTGATGAGAAAGGAGGAGAAGATGTTAGTGTTAGCAAGAAAAGTTCCCATCTTCACAGAATTGAAATTGTAATGTTGTCTCTTGTCCCTAACTGAACCTTGTTGAGGCTCATCGGGTTTGACTTTTGCTTAATGTATGTCCAAAAAACTTTGATTTTACATTTTCCTCAGGGTGTTTTGGACATGTGACATTGCCTGGGTCATTCCAGACAATGATATGACGGCTGGTTTGCATCTTGACGGAGTGGGATTTCTCTACAAAAAGAGCCACAGCAGGACAGCGCGCAGTGTCGAGACACTTTTTTTCAATCATACTTCTTCTTTTTTCTTAGCGTTCACTGGCTGTAAACTTCGGCGGAAACTTCTGGGTGTTCATTCTCTTTCTGGTCCTTAGACCTGTTCCAGAATTTGAATTCTGGGTGCACATCCGTTTTACAGATTTAGTTCAGCTGTATGCAAGAGTGCTGGTTCCTCATGTGCCTCCTATATGCGCTTGGACTTCGGAAGAAAAATCTTTAATTAGTCACCTTTTGCGCCATGCTTTTTATCATCTAACTCGATAGTCGCATTCCAAATAAAGGTCGAATACCGAGCACCATTTTAGCGTCTAAACAGGACGTATACCACTCTAGACATCAGGTAACACTATATTTTATTCCAAATGTATTTAACAAATTGGTCGCCTGTCAGCCCTGAGGTCTAGAGTTCGAAACCGCATAAAGGCGGAATTTATTGTTATTTTCAAAAAAAACTTTGGCTCCCCGGTCAGTCCAACCAAAAAGAGTGCCAGGTTATGTCCTGGGAAGTAAACACGGATGTGGGCATGTTGTCCCTATCATCAGCTGTATGTTGATTGGTCTATACACACATGAATCACTGCGCACCGGATGTGTCATTGGCGTGGAAGAAAGTTGTTTGCGTTAATTACAGTTACATTGTAGGACAGGAAGAGTCAAAGTAGCACTTGAACAATAAGTTGGATGATGCTTAGTTGAGAAATGTGTGGGGAGACTTCAGTGAGAAATGTGTGGGGGACATGTAACTGAGAATTGTGTGTGGGTCACTTAGTTGGGAAATGTCGGGGGAGGGGGTGGAGAGATAGCTGATTGAGAAATATGTGTTGGACAGTTAGTTGAGACTGTGTGGGGCAGCTAATTGAAATGGCTGGGGGGAGAGGGGGGCACTTAGTTGAGATATATGTGTGGGACACTTAAATGAGAATCTGTGGACACAGCTAGCTGAGAACAACGTGGAACAATGTAGTTAAGAAATGTGTGGGGGAAATATAGTAGAGACGGTTGGGAATACTTATTTGAGAAATGTGTAGGGGACAGGTAAACTGAAAATTGTGGTTGGGGGGGG
>CAJHNH020001815.1:102500-142676 GCA_905116865.2 Candidula unifasciata | reverse complement strand
TGATACCATCTCATTTCCCATCCTCTCCAAATGCAAACACACACACCATTAATCAATGCCAGCTCACAGGTCTTCACTCCAATACCAAAACAAATGATTGAGTAGATATAATATATACATATAATATCTCCTGAAAACCCTACGAATGATAAAACCATTGGTAAATACAACACCATAACTTGAAGGGTCACCCACTCTGTGCGCACTGATTAAAAAGCGCCCGTAATCTTGTACTGTAATCTTCTCCCTGTTCTTCGCTAGCCACTCTTGGGTACAGTAATCAGACTTACTTGTCTGTGGTGCTGTAATCAGATATTAATATCAGTGTTCAGGGGCCAGAGATCGAATACTACTGCCAGCAGACGACAGAGTCTTTCATCACAAAGAACATGGCTTTTGATGGATGTCCGATTCAAAGAATGTCCGATTCCTTCTCACGTACAAAGAATCGGCTCATACGAACAATATTTTACATTCATTTGCGCAGTAATGAAATATTATAATGATATAGTGAAAATAGATTCATTACCTAAAGACACTTCTTCGACTTCTTCCTTTTATCCCCAGTGGAGCATAGGTTTTCAACCAACTCTCGTCGTCTTTTTTTTTTTTTTTTCTGTCCCATGCAGTTCACCCCATGTCTTTTCTGTACTGTTAACTTCAGTCGTTGGTAGTGCAACGCCCGCCCTCCTACTTGGTTGGCTGGGTAATATTTGTTTGGCTTTTCCTGAGGATGATGTCCAGACCCCCAAGTCCAAACCTTTCCGTTAGTGGCCTCTTGCGAATATCTGGTTGGGTGCAGTGTTACTAATCTGAGCTTCACTATCTGAACTTAACTATCTAGGCTTCACTATCTGGGCTTCGCTATCTGGTCTTCACTATCTGAGCTTCACTATCTGGGGTTCACTATCTGGGCTTTACTATCTGGGCTTTACTATCTAGGCTTCACTATCTGGGCTTTATTATCTGGTCTTCACTATCTAGGCTTCATTATCTGGGCTTCACTATCTAGGCTTCATTATCTGGGCTTCACTATCTAGGCTTCATTATCTGGGCTTCACTATATAGGCTTCACTATCTGGGCTTCACTATCTAGGCTTCATTATCTGGGCTTCACTATCTGGGCTTCACTATCTGGGCTTCATTATCTGGGCTTTACCATCTGTGCTTCATCATTTGGGCTTCACTATCTGCGCTTCATTATCTGGGTTTCATTATCTGGGCTTCACTATCTGGACTTCACTATCTGGTCTTCATTATCTTGGCTTCATTATCTTGGCTTCACTATCTAGGCTTCACTATCTGGTCTTCACTATCTGGGCTTCACTAACTGGGCTTCACTCTCTGGGCTTTACTCTCTGGGCTTCACTATATGGGCTTCACTATCTTGGCTTCATTATCTGGGCTTCATTATCTGGGCTTCACTATCTAGGCTTTACTATCTGGGCTTCATTATCTGGGCTTTACTATCTGGGCTTCACTATCTGGGCTTCATTATCTGGGCTTCACAATCTAGGCTTCACTATCTGGTCTTCACTATCTGGGCTTCACTATCTGGTCTTTAATATCTGGGCTTCACTATCTAGTCTTCACTATCTGGGCTTCACTATCTGGGCTTTACTATCTAGGCTTCACTATCTGGGCTTCACTATTTAGGCTTCACTATCTAGGCTTCACTATCTGGTCTTCACTATCTGGGCTTTGCTATCTGGGCTTCACTATCTGGGCTTCACTATCTGGGCTTTACTGTCTGGGCTTTACTATCTGGGATTTACTATCTAGGCTTCACCATCTGGGCTTCACCATCTGGTCTTCACCATCTGGGCTTTACTATCAGGGCTTTACTATCTGAGCTTTACTATCTGGGGTTAATTACCTGGGCTTCATTATCTTTTCTTCACTATCTGGGCTTCATTATCTGGGCTTCATTATCTGAGCTTCATTATCTGGGCTACACCATCTGGGCTTCACTATCTGGGCTTCATTATCTTGGCTTCACCATCTGGGCTTTACTATCTGGGCTTCACTATCTGGGCTTTATTATCTGGGCTTTACTATCTGGGCTTCATTATCTGATCTTTACTATCTGGGCTTCACTATCTGGGCTTTACTATCTGGGCTTCACTATCTGGGCTTTACTATCTGGTCTTCATTATCTGGTCTTTACTATCTGGGCTTCACTATCTGGTCTTCACTATCTGGGCTTTACTTTCTGGTCTTCACTATCTAGGCTTTATTATTTGGGCTTTACTATCTGGTCTTCACTATCTGGGCTTCTCTATCTGGGCTTCACTATCTAGGCTTCACTATCTAGGCGTCACTATCTGGTCTTCACTATCTGGGCTTTGCTATCTGGGCTTCACTATCTGGGCTTCACTATCTGGGCTTTACTATCTCGGCTTTACTTTCTGGGCTTTACCATCTAGGCTTTACCATCTGGGTTTCACCATCTGGTCTTTTCACTATCTGGGCTTTACTAACTGGGCTTTACTATCTGAGCTTTACTATCTGGGCTTCATTATCTGGGCTTCATTATCTTGTCTTCACTATCTGGGCTTCATTATCTGGGCTTCGCTGTCTGGGCTTCACTATCTAGGCTTCACTATCTGGGCTTCGCTATCTGGGCTTCATTATCTGGGCTACACCATCTGGGCTTCACTATTTGGGCTTCATTATCTTGGCTTCACCACCTGGGCTTCACTATATGGGCTTCACTATCTGGGCTTTATTATCTGGGCTTTACTATCTGGGCTTCACTATCTGATCTTTACTATCTGGGCTTCACTATCTGGGCTTTACTATCTGGGCTTCACTATCTGGGCTTTACTATCTGGTCTTCATTATCTGGTCTTTACTATCTGGGCTTCACTATCTGGTCTTTACTATCTGGGCTTTACTTTCTGGTCTTCACTATCTAACCTTTATTATCTGGGCTTTACTATCTGGTCTTCACTATCTGGGCTTCACTATCTAGACTTCACTATCTGGGCTTTACTATCTGGGCTTTACTATCTGAGCTTTACTATCTGGGCTTCACTATCTGGTCTTTACTATCTGGTCTTCACTATCTGGGCTTCACTATCTGGACTTCACTGTCTAGACTTCACTATCTAGGCTTTACTATCTATGCTTTACTATCTGAGCTTTACTATCTGGGCTTCATTATCTGGGCTTTACTATCTGGTCTTCACCATCTGGTCTTCACTATCTGGGCTTCACTATCTGGTCTTCACTATCTGGGCTTCACTATCTGGTCTTCACTATCTTGGCTTTACTATCTGGGCTTCTGAGGGCTCGGTGGTAGCTCACGGGCTATTTACAATTACAATTCTTCTAAAATATGTTAACTTTTAAAATTTACGTTTCAGCCTTATTTCGAAGAGACTCTTCATAGAAAAGACGGGTAGAAGATGTCGAGGCCGACCTCTACTACGGTATAAATATGTTTGTGCAAGCGGGACATGAATGATACAGGTTTTGACGTGGACTCATAGGAACAAATTTGCCATGGACCGTGTTGTGTGGAAATGGCATGTCAGGACGAAAATGAAGATTAAGGAAGAAATAACTGCAGAAAAGATGAGAGCTGAGCGTCTGAGAAGAAATTGATTAAACGCAAATGTTGACAACAATGGTCCTGAAATCCCATGCTATCATTGTGGAAGACTTTTCTTGACACGGGCGGGTCTTGCTAGTCGCACTCGCCATCGCCTTGGGCTGTGAGTCGCATGCCTCCTCATAGCGCAATATAACACTATCGTTTAGAC
Organism: Candidula unifasciata; assembly: GCA_905116865.2. NCBI lineage: Eukaryota > Metazoa > Mollusca > Gastropoda > Stylommatophora > Geomitridae > Candidula > Candidula unifasciata. The sequence goes on along the minus strand of CAJHNH020001815.1, from coordinate 138,909 downwards.
AGACGTAAAGGTGTCAATCAATCACTCATCGTTCATAGACAAATAGAATATGCAGCTCGAAGACTTAATTATATGCCCTTAGCATTGGTCAACAGCTGGTCTAGGAGGGAATCTCCGACAGGCTGGAACTCAGAGCCATGCTCTTCTGATGCGACAGACAGCTTCTGTAGCAAGCTTTGTTCCAAGACTTACTAAGCACATCACAGATTGTGATTAGAAAGCTCAGCTGTGAAAAATGAAAAGACGCTTACATATAAAACAGAATGTTTCGACCAAAATCTGTATCAACGGAGTGCTAAATAGATCACCACTTCGCCCTGGCGAAAGTGATATCTCAGTTACTGCCAGAAAATCATGCTTCGGTGATCAAATCAGCCACTTAGTTAGTTAGTCTTTCCTCTTGTGTCGAGTGCGGCACATAGGGCAGAGGTCGTGACTCTCCATGCACGGCGGTCCGTTGCAATCCGTTGTAGGTCTTGGATGTTTGAGTGGCCCATGAGCGAGCCTTCCCTGATGATAGTTCTATGTAGGGTTTCCCTTGGTCTTCCACGAGATCTTTTCCCCTGTGGTGTCCAAATGAGGGCTTGGTAAGGAAGTCTTGATTTATCCATTCTAAGGACGTGGCCGACATAGTTTCCAGCGGCGTTTTTCGTATAAAATTAGACACATACTCTTGCCTGGATTCTTGCCTTATTTGTGTATTGGTTCGGAAATCTGACCATTTGAAATTTAGTATTCTTCTAAGGCATTTATTTTCAAAAACTGTTCTAATTTTGTGTCTAGAGTTTTCGTTGATTTCCAACTCTCGCATCCATAGGTTAGTACTGGAAATCACACAAGAATTGAAGATCTTGAGTTTTGTTGTGTTTGCTAAGTGTCTTTGATTTCCAGATGTTAGACAGTTTTATTGAAGGCACTAGATGCCAGTGCTATTCTAAATGATATTTCTGGTGCGGTATCTCCTGTAGATGACATCTTGCTCCCTAGATAAGTGAAACTGTTGACTTTTTCAAGGCTGTTGTTGTTCAGCGTGATATCAACTGAACTGTTGGTAAGGTCTAGAATTTTGTTTTTTTGCGGGTTTTAATTTGGAGTCCAATTTGTTCTGAGAAATTCTGGAGTCGATTGATTTTTTCTTGGGCGTCTGTGTGTTCTGAACTCAGGAGTGCTATGTCGTCAGCGAAGTCTAGGTCTTCCAGAATTTTGTCAACCCATGTAATGCCTAAATTTGCGTTATTTATGCACTTGCGCATGACCCAGTCGATTGCTATACCAAAAAGCATCGGCGATAGGACACAGCCTTGCTTCACTCCTTGCTTCAGCCACTACTCATTAGAAAATCGTTTCATTCACATTTTGGCTTTCTTATTCCTTCATGGATTAGTATTCAGCCTTCTTAAATTTAAACTTGTTTATGCCTCTTGTTTATTTTTTTACAGTTGTTTATATTTCTGCGCCGTTTAAAAAAAAAATGCTTTTTAGTTGTCTGCTATTCGTAGTATTGTCTTTCAGGTGCATATTTTCTCCTATTAAGTGTATCTGGTTAAAAGTTTACTTTGAGTGTTTTAAAAACTCGCTTGCCTTGTTCGTCGTTTTCTACTACAGACACTTTGTGTTATATTTAGAACGCCGTTGATAAAGATTCTTGAAACATTTGCTTGTAGCAGTACGCGTCTTTTCCATTTTGTGCGTTAGCATTCTAGACACAAATTGTATGTATTACTTCTTGATATCAGTTAGACTGCAGGCACTCATATTTACGTCATCACTTTAGACTTTAGATGCTTTGTCACAAACGTAACGATGTCATCTTCCCTATGAAGTAAGCATAGTATGACTAATAAGCCCTATGCTACGGTAAGTGTAACCAGTCTCTAACTCCAGGATGCTGGGTTCGATTTCAGCTGCAGACGATTTGACAGCAGACCGTCTTACTCTAGTTTAATAAGTGGTATCAAAAGCTGACTGTTCATAGCCAACGACAAACTACTATTTGTAAAGCAGCCTAGTTAGAGCGATGACAATAATTAAAAAAAAAACGCCGTGGTTGGTTCGGCAAAGTCCTGTAACGGATCATCGTCAACATCAGGTTCCTTGCCGACTGGCGTGCGCGATCATGCCTCTCCACAATCCGCGATCTCCTGCAGCATGTATCAGTTAGTGTGCTAACACACCGCCATGACATGCAACAAGATTGTCAAGAATCTACTGTCGTTGTCCTGTAACGGATACACAACTATGATCCGCTCTAGAGGTCATGCCCAAGTCAAAGCAAACAACCATACACAACTGACATAACTGATTGTAACTGACTCAGAAAGCATACTGAGGAAGATCAGAGCACGTTTGCTTCGTGCAGAGTGGCATGCTTCGCTGCAAAAAAAATGCCTGTTGTTTCGCGCAGGAGTTTTCGAGATAACTGTTAAAGTGTGAGGTCAGGACTTTCAAAACGCAATACACCTTTTTCCTCCTCAAACATCGGTGGTCGGCCAGGGAGCTTAGGTAATTTAAGAACAAATCCGACTCTGTCAGGATTCGAACCAAAGACCTTTGAAAGGCGAGCGCTTATATTGTGCGACTTAACATACTCTCTACTAGTTGCTGTTCGCCCATCACTAATGATAAAGACCACATTCCATCCAGGGTAGTAATGATCAATGATTATGAGTGCCAAGGTGGTTGATTCGCCCAATATGAGCCTGGAAAGTTTTTGAGCAGGGCAGACAACAGATGGAAGCCGCAGTAGGTGTGGGATTAGCATTACGGTTCTTTCTAATCTGCCTCCATGTCTCTGCCTGTGCAACCTCCGCTTTTTGGCAGGCTGATGTGCCTAAGGGATGTACGTCATCCAGAAGTCTTGTGCTTAAGCCCTCCATGTTGCTGTGTTGATGCCAAAAAAATTGAGAGCATTTTTGAGAGTGTCCTTATGGCGCTTTTTCTGTCCTCCTCGGGACCGCTTCCCTTGCTTGAGCTCGCCATAAAAGGCTCTGTTTGGAAAGCGATAGATAGTCAACTAATATAAGTTGGTCAGTTGTAAAAGCACTCCCGTACTTTTAGTTTTCAAACTGAGTAATATTCTTCAACCGGTGGGCCGCGGAAAAGTCCCTGCGGGCTGCCATATAATTTTGCTTAACCATGTAACGAGGTAGGGTATGTTGTGTTTCTCTTGAAGTTTGTAGGATTAACAACTGAATGTTTTCCTATTTGTGTGAACAGACATTCTGAGGCATGTCAATAATAAAAATCAAACGGAAAAATCGAATGGATGTTACTGTAACGCTTTGTATATTGGAAACAACGATCCAGTTACATTTATACGATTTTTTAAACCTCATTGCAGCAGACATGTGACGTTAGCTGAAAACTGAAATTTTGTAACATAAAACTTTGTTCTATCACAGTATCACCCCCCCCCCCCCCCCCCCCCACACCACCACCACGACCACCAGACAGTCGAATATTGTAGGGGGTGGTAAATAGGCTGCATGCAGTCGTGGGACCTAGGCTGCATGCAGTCGTGGGACCTAGGCTGCATGCAGTCGTGAGACCTAGGCTGCACTGTCTCTCAGGACGTGCGTGGGTTGGGGTTAGGCCCAGTTCTAGATGTTGTGTGGTAGTTAAAATCAATAGGAAGCCAGGAAACCTGTTTTTACCACTCTAGAAAATATTGGACTGTCCTGTGACGTCATCCCGAGAAAAAAAAAAGGGGGGGGGGCAGATAATGTGAAAGCACCTGAAATTTAACAAATAAACTGTCATTTACATTTGTTTTTCTGTAACGTTAGGTTAGCTGTCTGGTAGGCTGCGAAAGAGGTTACCCTGTATTGGTGGACTGCTGGATTGAGAAATACAGGTGTAGAACTCCCACACCAAGTAATGCCACGAGTAATGGTCATCTAGAACCCTGGGTTATGGGGAAGTGAAGGGGGAAATTGATGGGAGGAAAGGGTATCGGGGCGGGGTGGTTAAAGGGTCTACGACAGCCTGGAGACCCTCAACGGCCTGGAGACCCTCAACGGCCTGGAGACCCTCAACAGCCTGGAGACCCTCAACGGCCTGGAGACCCTCAACAGCCTGGAGACCCTCAACAGCCTGGAGACCCTCAACAGCCTGGAGACCCTCAACAGCCTGGAGACCCTCAACAGCCTGGAGACCCTCAACGGCCTGGAGACCCTCAACGGCCTGGAGACCCTCAACGGCCTGGAGACCCTCAACGGCCTGGAGACCCTCAACGCCTGGAGACCCTCAACGCCTGGAGACCCTCAACGGCTGGAGACCCTCAACAGCCTGGAGACCCTCAACAGCCTGGAGACCCTCAACAGCCTGGAGACCCTCAACCCTCAGCCTGGAGACCCTCAACGGCCTGGAGACCCTCACAGCCTGGAGACCAACAACAGGCCTGGAGACCCTCAACAGCCTGGAGACCCTCAACGGCCTGGAGACCCTCAAGCCTGCCCTCAACAGCCTGGAGACCCTCAACAGCCTGGAGACCCTCAACGGCCTGGAGACCCTCAACAGCCTGGAGACCCTCAACGGACTGGAGACCCTCAACAGCCTGGAGACCCTCAACGGCCTGGAGACCCTCAACAGCCTGGAGACCCTCAACGGCCTGGAGACCCTCAACGGCCTGGAGACCCTCAACAGCCTGGAGACCCTCAACGGCAAACTGATATCCAAGACAATAGGTCCCGGAAAGAAATTACAAAGACAGGAAGATGTTTGTGGGAAGCACAATCCGTCGTTGAATCCAAACTCAGAGGCAATCTGAGGAATAGTTAAAGACTATAAGATAAAGGCAGGGCAGTGATGGTAGGGTCGAGAGACTGATCTGGCGGTTCTTAAACTGTAGCTCACGGGGACACACTATGAAAGCCACACACTATTGGCCTAACCCTCCAGTAGTGAATGTTGTTGCTGTTGTTTTTTAATTAAAACATTTTTTAAAATAAAAACAGCAACACGTATGAATAGTTTAAAAAAAATTATACTTTAGTGATGATTTAATAACATACGAGACGACTCAGTCATTCGATAATTCAAGTACCGCCTCCAGTTTAAAGTTTCGACATGTTCTTTCCCTCTCAGCGATTCTTCTTCTTGTTCTTCTTCTTGTTCTTCTTCTTGTTCTTCTTCTTGTTCTTAAACTGTATCAGCTGTAAACTTTGGCACAAAGTTCTGGTTGTTCGTCCATTTCTGACTTTGATCTTGTTCCAGAACTTAAGTTTTGCGTGCACATCCGTTTTACAAATCTGGCATATGTGTGTGCAAACAGTTGTTTCCTCGCCTCTCATGCAGATGCATTTCGACTTTGAAGGAATCTCTCCTAAAGTATTGCCTTTTGCCTCATGCAGTAGGTCTATACTCCCCCGACCCCCGAAATGGGGACTCGGAACCCATATGGGGAACAGGAAGTCTGCTCTCACACTGTGGGTCTCTAAAACCTTTCCAATAGTATTAGTATATATATATATATATATATATATATATATATATATATATATATATATAGAAAATGGAAACAGACGTCATATTAGTGTACAAAATAGTAAAGTAAAATATCGTTAAAAAAGAAAGTAAAGTAAAAGTAAAGTAAACGAGAGCACACCACTGTGATGTTATAATTGAAGACGAAAGCCTTTATGCAAGTTCCGCTTTCCAGTTTTTAGGGTTATCATATCTAACATGTCCCCTGTGTGGGTAAAGAATTTGATGGCTAGATTTTTAGGGAAAACAAGCAAAGGCCGACTGTACCTTAATAAGTATGTCGTAAAAGACAACTAACTGAGTAATTTTTAAATAGGAAATGTTAGGTTGAAAGGCACATATAGTGCAGACCAATTATAAACCACAACGCCACGTGCTAACTGTCTCATTAAGTGCGAAAGTATGGGAGGAAGAGGAGACGACGACGACGACGAAGAAGAAGAAGAAGAAGAAGAAGAAGAAGAAGAAGAAGAGGAAGTGACATCTTTATAATTAGTATCTTTAACACTTTGAATTGAGCCTTGTTTTCTCATCAATATACTCTTCTTAATTAATCTTCCTTCTCTATACATGGGAGTGTTCCAGAATGCCTCACAGTGTGAGAACCACTGCTGTAGACTGAGGTAGGATTTGATCTCTGATTGCTGTTCAACAATCTAGGCCAAGCTGTGGCTGGAGGGTTTCACAAGTTGGGATCAAGTCTTGAATAATTGACGGAGTCCTCCGGAAAAAGTGGAGTAATTTACTCGGGAGTAAAACACTATCTCGATAAGATGGAGCATCTTTGGAAAGTTCTGACCTCGGGGTTTTAATCTTTCGTCGTTTCTTTGGCGTTGACATTCCCCAGTGTCTTGAAAGTAATTTATGTATGATTTGATGCCGCTGTGGTGAAGCCGCTAGATGCTTACATGCGGATCTGAATGTCGTGTGGGTGAAGACCTGACGGAACCCGACTTTTTGTTTTCTTTTTTAATTTACAAATGGGAGTCGCCATGGCAGAGCGGCTAGACGCTAGCCGCGGATCGGAAAGTCGTGGGTTCGCTCTCTGGCGGAGCCGGACTTTTTGAACAAAAAAAAAAAAGACTTTTCTCCCATGTCGACCTAGCCTTGAGTGGGTACCGGGTGCATTCCCGGGAAGTAAAGGCAGCCGGTGTGATGCTGACCACTTTACCCATCTTGTGCCGATTGGTCTATAAAATATAGATCTAGCCCTATGTGCCCTATATGCCTAAAAACGTGGAAAGGGTCCTTTACTTTTTTTTTTAATTCACAAATGGCATTGGATCCTGGATCGACCCAGCCTAGAATTGATACCATCTACAGTCCTGGGAAGTATCGACGGCCAGCGGGGATGTTGACCAAATCAACCGCAGAGTGCAAAATCGACAATGAAAACAAAATTTAAGTTGAGTTTTGAACGCCCGTTTAATACATTCATATAAATACCCCGCCTACCCACACCCAACCAGACATAAGGGTCTCACGTCAGTTGTTAGTTTTTCATTAATAGCGTGCGTTGCTTTATTGTGTATCTGTGGCTTTTTTTTTTTTTTTAGTGTATATTATCTACGTGTACATGTTCGTTTTTTTTTTTTTTTTACGTGTGGGTGTTCTTCGCCAATTCTTCATTACCGCTAGTTCTGGTTTCCGCGTGTGTAGCTGACTCTATCTTTAAACGAATGAATAAATAAGATAAATGAAAACAAACATATCCACAATACTAAGCTGATGTAGTACCTCAAAACTTTCGAACGACGCTAAAGACAAAAATACAACTAATTAATTACACCCCAAAAAAAAAAACATGTTAAAATTTACAAATAACACCAGTTATTCATTCAGTAATTTAACCGCGGTAAAATTCAAAGAACTGTACAATTTTATTTCAACCGCCAGTTTTCCCTGGTGCATTTTAAATGTATTTAACATAAAACTTCTGCAAGGAGTATTTTAAAAATTACCATGTGGTCTGACTGGAAACGAAACAAATACCCCAAAGGTCGGCATCTAATCTGACAGGGAATTTCCTAAAAGTTAGATAAAAGGGAAAGAATTATAAAAAGGGCAAAGGGAAAGAAGAACAAGATAAAAGCCTTTTTTTTTCTAAAAACTGGAATTGAAAGCATAGAAGAAAAGCAAGAACAACGAAAGCCCTGCGGAGGAATGAAAGAGAACTTCTGTTGGCTACTGGTGTAATTACACGTTGTTATTGATCTGGCACGGAAGAGAGTTAAGACCGGTGTGTGTGTGTGAGTGTGTGTGTGTGTGTGTGTGTGTGTGTGTGTGTGTGTGTGTGTGTGTACCTCACGTGTATGTGCGCGCGGCTCGCGTCTGTCTGTGTGTGTGTCAGCTCCCAATATAGGTGGTGGGGCGGGTGGGCGGGGGTGGGGGGGGGGTGTCTGGAGGTGAGGTGTATTACAGGGAGTAGAGAAATGTGATATGTAGATATGTGCTCATGTGTGTGTTGGTGTGTAGTGTACATGTGTGTTTTACTAGTGTACATGTGTGTTTTACTTGAGCTATGCTTGTTATAGAGGCATAGAAACCTCGGTAGCCTAAAATCTTATTAGGCTTCTAATACTCGGAGGTTTATTTTTCTGGGACCTACAATTCACGGAGACGTATACCTTTAGCTATGCTAAAATCTCCAAAGAAGTATAGTATTGTGAATCCTATATTCCCAAGAGACATATTTTCCTGAAACTCGTAATCTTCTGAGTCGTATAATTTAATGAAGCATATTATCCTAAATGACGTATATTTTGTTGGGTCTGATAATCGCTTGCGACTTATAGTTTTGTGGATCCTTTTATTCTTTGAGGTGTATAGTTGTACATATTTTTATCATACGTGACCTATTATTGTCTGAATGATATATTCCCCTGAGAAGTAGGCTTTTTTGGATGCTATAATCCTCTGTGACTTAGATCCTATAGTCCTCTGTGACTTGGATCCTATAGTCCTCCGTGACTTGCATTCTATAGTTCTCTGTGACTTGGATCCTATAGTCCTTTGTGACTTGGATCCTATAGTCCTCCGTGACTCAGATCCTATAGTCTTCTGTGACTTGGATCCTATAGTCCTCCGTGACTTAAATTCTATAGTCCTCTGTGAATTGGATCCTATAGTCCTTTGTGACTTGGATCCTATAGTCCTCTGTGACTTGGATCCTTTAGTCCTCTGTGACTTGGATCCTATAGTCGTTTGTGACTTGGATCCTATAGTCCTCTGTGACTTGGATCCTATAGTCCTTTGTGACTTGGATCCTGTAGTCCTTTGTGACTTGGATCCTATAGTCCTCTATCACTCAGATCCTATAGTACTCTGTGACTTGAATTCTATAGTCCCCTGTGACTTAGATCCTATAGTCCTCCGTGACTCAGATCCTATAGTCCTCCGTGACTCGAAGTCTATAGTCCCCTGTGACTTGGATCCTGTAGTCCTTTGTGACTTGGGTCCTATAGTCCTCTATCACTCAGATCCTATAGTCCTCTGTGACTTGGATCATGTAGTCCTCTATTTCTCAGATCCTATAGTCCTCAGTGACTCTATAGCACCCCCCCCCTCCCCCGCGCCCATCGATTGGGTCCAGAAGACACATGGGAAAAATGAATACATAAAAAAGCCATATATTAATTATCTTATGCTAATTACATTCTGCAAATAAATAACACTATGTATGGCGGTTTCGATACAGTAATAATTAGCCATAATGTTGATCCGTGCTGAAACATCAAAAGTAGAAAGATCATTTTTAAAGTGCAATTGGCAACGATCCGCGGGCCAGTTGCTATGCTTCTACGCGCCGGAGTCGGGCCGTGGGCAGTCAGTGGAATAGCCCTGCCCTAGGTCAGTGTTCTTCAACTCATGGGCTGCGGCCTACTTGAGGGCCGTTGAAAAGTCCAAGTATGTCGCCACAAATGCCTAATCACAAAAGCAGGAAAAGGGTTATCAATCTCTGCGTTATAGAGCTATCAAATTGTTTATCGTTTTTCGGCTTCCTTTTTGTGGCAACAGGCTTTCTCAGCCATGTCATAATAAAAACCCAACTGAGAAATATAATAGATGCTACAGCGGCGCTTCATCTGTTAGAAACAACGCTCTAGCTAAGTATATCGGATTTTCTAACCTCTAAGACCAAAGTTACAGCAGAAGAGCCGAAAAACTGTAATTTTGAGACATCAGATTTACTATCAACAAAAACAAAGTACCACATACATTAGCTTTTGTGTCTGTGTTTGGTTAGATGGTAGGTGGACCGCGAAATAAAATGTTCCGTTTCGGTGAGCGACGGGTATAAACAGGTTGAGAAACATTGCTGTAGGTAAGTGATTCCCAAACTGTTCTTAGTCTCGGTGCGTTTTTTTTTTTTAAATATAAAAATGTTTCCAAGGCGCCCTAACCTAAGTAAAAGTATGAGTATTCTTATGTAAGAGGTAACAATAATAAAAAAAAATAAAAAAAACAGAACTCGTGTATCTTCGAATATTTCGCGGCTTCCATGTGAAGAGGTCACGGCTCCCCGAGGCGCCGCGGCCATCAGTTTTTGGAATCACTGCTGTATGTTGATACTGAATCACCGCGCATGCGGCCTGAGAGACAGGCCATTTTGTCTGTTAATGGAATATTATCGTGTTTCCATTGTGCTATTCTAAGCGTCCCTGTGTTGGGGGTAGTCAAAGAAGATAGGGCAAAGAAGAACCTAGAATGATAAAATCAAGAAATTGACAGGACTAAGTTATAAACTTGATCATCAAGCGAAAAACAGAGAAAGATGACGGGATTTATGTATTTCCATTGATACACCTCCACTACCATAGCGGGTCAAGAGTTAATGCTTTGTTATTTATTGGCCAGCATACGAATCTTCTGTTTTAGCCCTTATCTGAAGAAACTAGATACTTTTATACAGTAGAAATAAATCGTGTGTTTGTAGGCTCTTATAAAATGTGCAGCTCAATGACAGAAGTAGCAATGCGACTGCTCGCACAAATGATCAGTGCAAGGGCCAGCGGACAGCCAGGTAAAGACAGGAGCCAGGACCCATAAAACCCGCTTCGAACTTAGGCAATAAAAGAACAATCTCAGGTGTAATTGCTCACCACAAGGGAAAAGAACGAAAATAAGATAGCAAAGAAACTGTCCTCGAAAAATCAGGCCTTCAGGCGGCTAAAAAACGCCTAAGCTTGGAATTTTTGTTTGTTTTTTACGATACGATACAAAAGTAGCAAAGTGTATTTCGGGTCCAAATGCCCAGTTGTCATTACTGAAGACAGTGTCAGATATAGGTCAGACTGTTCCTACTGCCTGTATTTACTTCTTTTTTTAGGGCGGTGTAGACAGGGCACCATGAGCCTGAGGGTTTAGGGCGGTGTAGACAGGGGACCTTGAGCCTGAGGATTTAGGGCGGTGTAGACAGGGGACCTTGAGCCTGAGGGTTTAGGGCGGTGTAGACAGGGGACCTTGAGCCTGAGGTTTTAGGTCGGTGTAGACAGGGGACCTTGAGCCTGAGGGTTTAGGGCGGTGTAGACAGGGGACCTTGAGCCTGAGGATTTAGGGCGGTGTAGACAGGGGACCTTGAGCCTGAGGATTTAGGGCGGTGTAGACAGGGGACCTTGAGCCTGAGGATTTAGGGCGGTGTAGACAGGGGACCTTGAGCCTGAGGATTTAGGGCGGTGTAGACAGGGGACCGTGAGCCTGAGGATTTAGGGCGGTGTAGACAGGGGACAGTGAGCCTGAGGATTTAGGGCGGTGTAGACAGGGGACAGTGAGCCTGAGGATTTAGGGCGGTGTAGACAGGGGACCTTGAGCCTGAGGATTTAGGGCGGTGTAGACAGGGGACCGTGAGCCTGAGGATTTAGGGCGGTGTAGACAGGGGACAGTGAGCCTGAGGTTTTAGGGTGGTGTAGACAGGCGACAGTGAGCCTGAGGATTTAGGGCGGTGTAGACAGGGGACAGTGAGCCTGAGGTTTTAGGGTGGTGTAGACAGGCGACAGTGAGCCTGAGGATTTAGGGCGGTGTAGACAGGGGACAGTGAGCCTGAGGTTTTAGGGCGGTGTAGACAGGGGACAGTGAGCCTGAGGATTTAGGGCGGTGTAGACAGGGGACAGTGAGCCTGAGGTTTTAGGCCGGTGTAGACAGGGGACAGTGAGCCTGAGGATTTAGGGCGGTGTAGACAGGCGACAGTGAGCCTGAGGATTTAGGGCGGTGTAGATAGGGGAGCGTTAGCCTGAGGATTTAGGGCGGTGTAGACAGGGGACCGTGAGCCTGAGGATTTAGGGCGGTGTAGACAGGGGACCGTTAGCCTGAGGATTTAGGGCGGTGTAGACAGGGGACAGTGAGCCTGAGGATTTAGGGCGGTGTAGATAGGGGACAGTGAGCCTGAGGATTTAGGGCGGTGTAGACAGGGGACAGTGAGGATTTACAGCCGCATGGTTGGTGTTGTCGCTTCTGTGTAGGTTGGGATGTTTAATTTTTCACCCGACAGAAAAACTCTATCACCTTTCCAGGGGTCGAACCCGGCTAGTCCGCATGGGAGTCTGACGTTGTATGTTTTTCTGTAAATTGTCTCCGCTTGCGTGACGTTCAACCCTACCAGGACTACACAACAAGCGATTGACACCCGGTGACCCAAATTGCCACCATTCGGATGAGAATCCCCCAGGCGCAAGTTCCAGAAACCCCGTTCAACCTTACAGTTATATTAGCCCCCCTCCCCTCCCCCCCCCCCCCCCCCCCCCCCCCCCCCACGACGACGATTACGGCTAACCTAAAGTCCAGTATTAATGGGGCACTGATATCCACACTCACACACGTACTCGGGCACATACACTCATACGCATACACACACACACACTCGCACACATACACACACAACCACACACTCACACACACCAATGCACACAGACATACGCTCGCACGCACACATTCACATACACACACACACTTACACACCCACACCACCCACATACACACTCACACACACACGCTCGCACACACACACGCTCGCACACACACGCTCGCACACATACACTCACACACATACACACACTCACACACCCACATACACACTCACACACATACACACACTCACACACCCACATACACACACACACACACTCGCACGCACACACACACACACACTCACACACACACATACACACTCACACACACACACACACACATACAGAGTTATGCCCCACTTGGCGACAGCTTTTTATCTACACTTAGCATCATATGTATAGAGCGGAAATGTTGCTCAGTCCTTTGATAACATAATCAATGATGTTACATTTGTAAAAGGTGGCGAGCTTGGAGAATATTTTACGTTGTAACTCGCAGCTTTTTAGAGGATGTGTGACTGTGAAACACTTTCTCAGTGCTTTGTTTATCTTAGGGCCTCGACAACTGTTAATCCAGCCCTGGCTGCAGATTATATTCTTGTAGGTATCCATAGCTTTAGGAGAGAACTAAACAGGCTCCAGCGGACCAAGAGGTGAGGAAAAGACGTAGGCTTTGGATAGGACACACACTGAGAAAACAGGAGAACAGCATAACTAGAATGTCTTTGTATTGCAACCAACAGGGGCATAGGAAAAGAGGAAGGCCAAAAAACACATGGAGAAGAGAGCTGGAGAATGAAGTTAGAAAGATGGGGAGGACATGGGGAGAGCTCCATGCAATGGCGAACGACTTGGCGTGAGTTGGTTGAGGGCCTATGCTCCATTGGGAGGGGGGGGGGTGTAAATGAAGAAGACGAAGAAAAAGAAGAAGAAGAAGAAGAGGAGGAGGAAGAAGAAGAGGTATCCATGGATGTTTCATAATTCTGACATACCGGTTTCGATTCAGCTCGGGGAGATTTCGCAACAGACCTATTCACTTTGTTTTTGACAACAGTATGAGCGTTGTACCGTGGACAGAGCAGTGACAGACTACTGACCGCTGGAGTTTTGAATCTGGGTAATGAACAATCTTGACACCCCGTTCCCCCCCCCCCCCCCCTTTTTCTGCCATTTTCCATGTGTATTCTCTTAAATATTTTACATGAGTAAATCCCTACCCAATCCCTCCCCCCCCCCCCCCTTTTCAATCCCACCCTTCCCTCACGTACCCTAAGCCAAGTTTTTTTTTTTTTTTTCAATTTCACCAAATTAAAACTAGTCAGCTTCACTTTATCACAGCCACAAACAAATGAACGTTGCTGATGTAAAGCCTTCATCAGTACAAAGACGAATATACCGTGTTACATTTACAAACAATAATAAACTACTAAGGAAGTATGCTGTGCTATGTCCTTAGTCTGAATATATATGCCTTGTTTCGGGGAGGGGGGGGGGATTGGGAGGGATGGGTCTGTTCTCTTTCTCTAAAATAGGGCCCCAAAACCCACACAGGGAAATATCGGTTCAACTAGCAAATGTGTCATCACACTGGGCAATTCAGTCCTAGTTTAGCTGTCCACTATCGTGTGACAATGTCTTGGCTGGCTCATTTACTGTGGCTGCTGTTGGGCTAACTACCTGAAAGTATGGCCAGCTCTAATGCACGTGTGAGAATGCAGGGAATAAATACTAGCCAGACAAAAGTGTGTATCACAGGGGCCGTAACAAAAACACTTTAAAAAGCTGTGATGAACATTAAGTCCCTTAGACGAGTAGGACCCAAACTCGTAGGCCTTAGATATCGCAGCGTAGCTGTAAACAACACCATACCGCGTCAACCGCTTTTTTAAGAGCAAGCGTAGAAAAAAACTTGCTGAGGGCCTGTTCTCGTTTAGGGGGTGGGGGGGGGGGGGGTAGGAGGAGGAGAGAATGCCGAAGCTGAGGAAGGAAGAATGTTCCAACCTTTCTTTTCCTTCTAGTTCAGATTCTGTAATATTTGCGGCTTTTTTTTTTCACCCATTGCTGTTAGACGTACTAGACCCCACGCTGAACCATTTTCTGCTGCAACCATTTACGCCAGCATGCACATGTTTAGAACACTACACGTTAAACGTGTATCCTTATCTAAACAAATTAAACTTTCCATGCACATTCATTATTTAGCTATAATCTAACCGATTCCAGTGGAAAATAACCCCACACACAAACCAGTATCATAAGGTAAACATTGGTTGTGTTCCAAACATGCACTAGCTATCGTTGTAAGGCTCACCCCCAAGGCGTCCGTAGACTGATAAAACTGAGCTGGTATTTTGAAGCCCTGATATGTTTGGTATTCTCATTTGTGTTTTCATAAACCTGCTAAATGTGGTAAAACTTTAAAGAGGACAGTATCAGCACTGGGAAGTTGAAAGTTTTAGTACGGACAGCAATTATAATGTGCTGTAAACAGGAAAGGGGAGAAATGATTAAAATAAGGAAAGACATGAGATGTTTTCCTTAATGCAAAGAAGACGAAGACGGCGAAGAAGAAAAAGAGGAAGAAGAAGAAGAAGAAGAAGAAGAAGAAGAAGAAGAAGAAGAAGAAGAAGAAGAAGAAGAAAAAGAAAAAGAAGAAGAACAAGAAGAACAAGAACAAGAAGAACAAGAAGAACGAGTAGGAGGGGGCAGGAAAAAAGATACAGAAAGAAAGAGAAAGAAAGGAAGAAAGAAAGAAAGAAAGAAAGAAAGAAAGAAAGAAAGAAAGAAAGAAAGAAAGAAAGAAAGAAAGAAAGAAAGAAAGAAAGAAAGAAAGAAAGAAAGAAAGAAAGAAAGAAAGAAAGAAAGAAAGAAAGAAAGAAAGAAAGAAAGACAGACAGACAGACAGACAGACAGACAGACAGACAGACAGACAGACAGACAGACAGACAGAGGAGGAAACGGAAGAACGTGCAGGTTAAGAAGAAGAAGAAGAAGAAGAAGAAGAAGAAGAAGAAGAAGAAGAAGAAGAAGAAGAAGAAGAAGAAGAAGAAGAAGAAGAAACAGAAAAAGAAGAAGAAGAAGAAAAAGAAGAAGAAAAAGAAGAAGAAGAAGAAGAAGAAGAAGAAGAAGAAGAAGAAGAAGAAGAAGAAGAAGAAGAAGAAGAAGAAGACATTTTTAGCAGTACATAATCAAGATATCCCATCATTTCTGCCACCAGCTGCTGCCCGTGTGCGCACCCAAGGACCAAAGACCGCACACAAACACACACAATAGAACAACTAGATATTTTAACATACATAGATGCGGCCCAGATAGGACAACACTTGCAACCTTCTGTTCACAACATACACATAGCCAGCTAGCACGTCTCTCAGTTTCAAAGAAGGCTCACACAATCTGTAATCGTGAAACACGCAGCCTGTCAACTCCACATGTTTCTCCTAGTACGTACACATGCCTTCTCACGAGGCTACTTTCATAGGCTTGATTAACTCTTTCAGCACCAGCCACATTTAACTAGAAGGGAGCCGCCGTGATGTAGCGGCTAAACGCTCGCTAGCGGATTTGAAGGTCGTGGGTTTGAATCCTAACTGAGCCGGACCTTTTTCACAAATGATCTTAGCTCCTACGTCGACCCAGCCTTGAGTGGGTACCAGTTAAAGTCCTGGAAAGTTAAGGCGGCCGGCGTGATGTTGACCAAATCACTAACCGATTGGTCTATAAAATATAGGTCTAGCCCTATATGCCCAATACACCTGAAGACGTGGAAAGTGATCCTTTATTTATTACATTTAGCTGAACAATTCCTTGATAACTATAGACTACGTGAATGTAAACAGGGTGTGAGAGCATAAGAGCCACAGAATCAGCAACACTAAAACATATTTGAGCAACTAGCCAGGATTTTACAGTGTTATTAAGCCAAAAATTAGATACAGCTGTTCTTGGTTTAGTTCTCATGGGCAGTACCTGGTCACACCTGGCGCGTTGGTTGGGACTGGAAGAATGAATAGTGATTGACACTCATAGATGACAGGCATGCTCCGTGCAGAGTGGCAAGCATAATTTCCGAGGTCCCGAGCGGTTGGCGTTCTTTGGATATTTTCTTCAGGTCATGCCGGTGATTTGAGAAATGAGCAGGCAGGTATACTGGGCCGTTCTGCATCACTGGGTGGTGAACTGATGTATGACAAGCTAATTATTATGGGGCCCTTTTAGGGGTTAGTGAACAGAGTGGAGGCACAAATAATCATTACGGTCTGAGGAGAATAGCGCTTGGGAGAGTTACCAGGGATCTAACCGACGCTTAACACACAAGGACAGAGATACGAATATACAATTGAACAGTTACTGGTACCATCGGAATTGGGACTTCGCTTGCTGCTGAAGATGGGGACGGAACGCTTATGGGGTGTCCAGATGCTGTGATGTCGATTCTTGATTCAACATTCAACTCATAGATGAAACACGCGCAGCTGCTACTACCACCACTACTACTACCACCACCACCACCACTACTAGTACCACCACTAATACTACCACCACCACCACTACTACTACTACCAACACCGACACCAATACTACCACCATCATCTTCATTACCACCACCACTACTACTACCACCACCACTACTACTACTACCACCACCACCACCGCCACCACCACCACCACCACCACTACTACTACTACTACCAACACCACCACCACTACTACTACAACCATCATCTTTATCACTACCACCACTATTACTACTACCACCATCATATTCATCACCACCACTACTACTACTACCACCATCACTACCACTACCACCACCATCACTACTACTACTACTACCAACACCACCACCACCACCAATACTACCACCATCATCTTCATCACCACCACTACTACCACCACCACCACCACCACTACTACTACTACTACTACTACTACTACCACCGCCGCCACCACCACCACTACTACTACTACCAACACGACCACTACTACTACTACAACCATAATCTTTATCACTACCACCACTACTACTACTAGCACCATCACCACTACTACAACTAACACCACCACCAATGTTACTGCTAGTACTACTACTGTCATCACTATTATTGTTGCCGCTAACTACTGCTACTTCTCCTTCTATTACTACTAATGATGCTATTGCCATTACTCAATACTACTACTTTTTCTACTACAACTGCTGCTACTGTTGCCGAGACTACAACTGCTGCTACTGATGCCGAGACTACTACTGTTGCTACTGTTGCCGAGACTACTACTGTTGCTACTGTTGCCGAGACTACTACTGTTGCTACTGTTGCCGAGACTACTACTGTTGCTACTGTTGCCGAGACTACAACTGCTGCTACTGTTGCCGAGACTACAACTGCTGCTACTGTTGCCGAGACTACTACTGTTGCTACTGTTGCCGAGACTACTACTGTTGCTACTGTTGCCGAGACTACTACTGTTGCTACTGTTGCCGAGACTACTACTGCTGCTACTGTTTTTATTTGCTGCTGCTGCTAACTACTTCTTCTGTTACTATTGCTACTAAAACTGCTGGCACTACTATTACTGCTGCTGTCACTGCTACTACTACTACTGTAAGGTTGCTGTACTATTGCTACTGCTGCTCCTACGGTAGTGTTCTCTATGCTGCTGCTCCTACTACTGCTATTACTAATGCTGCTACTACTACTGCTATTGTTACCGCTAATACTACTACTGCTGCTACTACTACTGCCATTGTTACCGCTAATACTACTACTGCTGCTACTACAAAAGTTGAAAAAAAATTCATACATCCGCTCAAGCCTCGCAAGCCATAATAATAACGACATCCCTTCTGTCGGCCGACATCTTGCTTCGTTCCCATGAAGCTTCGCGCCGAGACAACCAACATGTTGCGGGTAATGAGATCTCAAGACGGGTTCACAGCCGTTATTTCATTCTTTGACCCCCTCAAGATGGCGTCCGATTGCTTCTGATTCGAGCTGTTGCCAGACGATAAGAAATTCATTTATCGAGAACAAAAACAGAGACGGGAAAAAAAACTAGGACTGTGAGAACAAAGCAGGTTTGGTGACAGAGCAGGGTTTGCAGTCATGTGACACGCAGGGAGTTTAATTATTGGCTGCTTGTGTACTATTATATCGTCGCGGCTGTAGTGGGGTGGTGGTCTGAAAGGGATATAGATATACAAACAATTAGGGTGACTGAGAGAGTAAGGCA
The DNA here is from genome assembly GCA_905116865.2 of Candidula unifasciata. Classification (NCBI taxonomy): domain Eukaryota; kingdom Metazoa; phylum Mollusca; class Gastropoda; order Stylommatophora; family Geomitridae; genus Candidula; species Candidula unifasciata. The sequence goes on along the minus strand of CAJHNH020001815.1, from coordinate 120,352 downwards.
AACAGGCAGACACATAGACAAGCCTGGGGGACCGACACACATACAGCCAGACAGACAAAGAGAGAAGTGGAGAGACATAAAAACACAAGGGCTGACATAAACACCACAGTAACAAAGAAAGGCTGGCAAACAAAAAAAACACACACACAATTACAAACACACGCACACAGACACAGTAAGAGAAAACAAATGAGGTGACAGAGACAAAGAGTAACAGAAACAGGCAGAGATACGGGAGGCATAATTAAAGACAGACAACAATAGAGATATAATTTAGAGACATTGCTCGTCGTGGGCGCACGCAACGATAGAGAGAGACAGAGAGTGTGAGAGAGAGGGGGGAGGGGTAGTGACAGTCACACATCGAAAATCGTGTGTATTTATCTGTTTTATTTGACATCTTATCGTTTTTACTACTGTATCACTTAATGCTTTATCTTTACAATAAATCACAAATCCTTTATGTATTTCGTGTGTTTATTATAAATGAAAAAGAGTTTATAAATCCCTCCCGAACCGTTGCCAGTACACGGGTTAAATATACATTTGGTAATATGACTACTAATACTTAAAAATTACCTTTTCAAGGGTCGTAATGTGAACAAATACTAGAGGCATATAACTCTAGCGAAAGTTTACTTTCACTGATTGTCCCACTAAATAAAGAAATGCACAATAACCTAGACCATCAGTGTAACTGTTAAATTAAACATTGTAGTCATAATGGCACATTAAACTTTAACCCGTGTACTGATCGCGGTTTGGGAGGAGTTAACACTTCACTGATAATAAACACGCGAAATACAGAAAGGGTTTTGATTTATACTATTGATATGTGTTTCTGTGTGTACCAGCTAACCAGTCATATCCTTATGAAATAAAGTTTTTCGTTATTTGAAGCCCTACTTTGGCTCTTGCCAGGGGCCGCAATATAGCCCGACCATAAAAATGGTATAATGGCTGAACTCGTTTCTGGGACCTCTCCACGGCTGATCCTCATCCAAATGTTGGCAATTTGTGTTATCTGGTGTTTATCGCTAGTGTGATGTCCTGGTGGGGTACAAATCTACTATTTATTATACCCCCCCCCCCCTCCTCCTTTTTTTCACCCTCCTTAATTTACCCTTTTTCCTGGACACTAAAACAGAAGTCCTAAAACCGTTGTCGTCTAGGTCACTAAAACAGCGCGCGCTGAGGTCCTTAGTAGACGTTCAGTCGCTGACACAAACATAACCCATTCGTTATGTCAGTGGCATGTGTCATGTCAGTAACTAGTCATAGCATGAGTGTGTCACGTGGGAACAGCCGCGTGGTTGTTTTCTTTCTTGTCTTTCCTCTGATTTATTACACATTTCTGGTCTGTTTTCTTCCTTGTCTTTCCTCTGATTTATTACACATTTCTGGTCTGTTTTCTTGCTTGTCTTTCCTCGGATTTATTACACATTTCTGGTCTGTTTTCTTCCTTGTCTTTCCTCTGATTTATTACACATTTCTGGTCTGTTTTCTTCCTTGTCTTTCCTCTGATTTATTACACATTTCTGGTCTGTTTTCTTCCTTGTCGTTCCTCTGATTTATTACACATTTCTGGTCTGTTTTCTTCCTTGTCTTTCCTCTGATTTATTACACATTTCTGGTCCGTTTTCTTGCTTGTCTCTCCTTTGTTTTCGTGTTTGTCTTTTTTCCCCCCTCTCTTGTTTTCTCGTTTGACTGTTATCTTGTTTAGTGTACATTTCTCCTCTAATTTTCTCAATTGTCTCTCCTCTTTTGGTTTCTCTTCTGTTTTCTTTTTGTTTTGTTTTTGTTTCCATTGACACAGAAATAGAACAGTTGCTTTTACTTGCTTCTTTCTCCTGTATTTTCTTGTACACCTGTCTTCTGTTGTCTTGTTCACTCCTCCGCTGTTGTCTTGTTTGTCTGTCGTCTGTTTGTTTGTTTTGTGTTTGTTTGTTTATTTGTTTATATCTCCTTACCACCCGACAGCGACATAGTAATCGTGTGAGATCTTGACCTATGACCATCTAGGTTGGCTGGTACAGCAGTGGTGTTTACGATTAGTATCCGTTACAGAGCACTGTTCGTTAATGCGAAATGATCCTAAATCCAACTGTGCGGACTATTATCATTTAATGCAACTTATGTTACGAACGAGTCTCTTCGTATTGTTTGAACCAGAACTAACATATTGATTGACTAATATTCAGCTGATTGATTGACTGACCAGTTAATTTACCGACTAACAGGTTGGCTGCCTGGCTTCTTGACTGACTGACTGACTGACTGACTGATTCACATATATATTAACTGTTTAACTTATTTATTGACTTTGTTACTTACTGATTGGCTGGTTGATTGGTTGACTGACTGATTGAATAACTTATTGATCGACTGAGTGATTGAAAACTGACTGATTTATTCAGTGACTAACAGATTGATGCATTAAATGAATAATGATTGACTGATTAACTGAATGTTAGACTGCCTTATTGATTCACTGGCTTGATGATTAACTGACCAATTAACTGATTGATTGATTGATTGACTGACTGTGTTACTTAATAACTTATTAACCGACTGACTGTTTTACTGGCTGCATTGTTCACTTATTGACTCGTTGAGTGAGTGTCTTATTAATTTACTGGTTTATTAAATAATTGATTGACTGACTGCTTAACTGTCTGACTTTTCAACAAACTGATTGATTGTTCGGCTGACAGACTTATTGATTATTTTATTGACTGACTCACTTATTGGCTGATTTGATTGACCTTCTGACTGACTTTTTGATTGCGTGATTGATTGACTCACTTTTTGATTGTTTGACTGACTGACTCGCTTATTGTCTAACTGATTGACTAACTGACTTTTTCTCAAGGGGCTTCCTGAAAATTTGCACACACCAACGACGCGAAGAGCCACACATAAGATGTCAATACTGCTTTATAAAAAGTAGCTATCTTGTTCTTCTCCTTCTTTTATTGTTAACGGGCTATAAGCTGCGATGAAAAGTCCTGGTTGTTCGTCTATTTGGACTTCGGCTTTGTACCAGGACCTGAGTTTTGCGTGTACATCCGTGTTACTGTCTTATTTGTGTGCAGCTGCTTGTTCCGTCCCGCTCAGTCAGATGCACTGCGACTTCAAAGTAAGTTCCAAACTAGTCAACTCCTACGACATGCATGGCAGGTCAGTGGGTCTATTGTTGATTTCCACTCCATGAGGCCCCGGAACTAGCTCGGGGAGTTGTCCCCTTTGAAATGTCACGTTACTGGTAAGGATAGGCAAGACTGATCACAAGGAACGTGGGCGGGGGGGGGGGGGGGCGGGGGGGGGGACAAAATAAATACCTCAATTGCTGAGCCATTTGGATAGGATGAGACAAGAGCACTGACATGATCCTTGGTGGTAGTGATTACATGAGATTCCAAAATATGTCGGCTAACGCTAATCGGTACGGTACATGATGATGGTGATGATAGTGATGATGAGGATGATGATTATTACGGTGATGATGTTGATGATGATAATGATGATGGCTGATACTTCACGAATCCTATCCCGGATGGGAAATCAACAGGGCAAATTCTAGACACTCCATTTAACTTTCATAGCGCAACGCCGCTTATACCACTCTCTTGTCTTGTGCGCTAGCTAAGAGGATTAAACCAGCTGCAGATTTACGGTATCTGTCATGGAGTCAAGGTCGAAGGGCTACGATATCCATAGTAACAAAGGGTTTACAAAACATGGTTTCTTAATCTTTTTTTTTTTACATGTTAAATGTGTTTACTGATTGAAATGACAACACAGAAACATCTGCTGCCTTCCTCTGGAAGCTCTCTGGGGCTGTCCCTGGCTGTGTCCAGGTTGTCCCACCCTGACAGGTCTGAACCTGATAGATGGTGTTCGGTCCATTCTGGCCTTCTTAGATCTTTCTCACAACTTCGGAGTGGATAAGCACAAGAGACACAGTAGAGCAGCTTGGCATACAGCTTGGGCAGGACGTACATTTCACAAATGCTGGCGTCAGACATTTCCCTGACAGCTGCTACCTCAACGATCTTTCGGCTGCTTCAACGATGTTTCTGCTGCCTCAACGATCATTCTGCTGCCTCAACGATCTTTCTGCTGCCTCTACGATCTTTCTGCTGCCTTAACGATGTTTCTGCTGCCTCAACGATGTTTCTGCTGCTTCAGCGATCTTTCTGATACCTCAGCGAGCTTTCTGATGCCTCAACGATCTTTCTGCTGCCTCAACGATCTTTCTGATGCCTCAACGATCTTTCTGCTGCCTCAACGATCTTTCTGCTGCCTCAACGATGTTTCTGCTGCCTCAACGATGTTTCTGCTGCCTCAACGATCTTTCTGCTGCCTCAACGATCTTTCTGCTGCCTCAACGATCTTTCTGCCGCCTCAACGATCTTTCTGCTGCCTCAACGATCTTTCTGCTGCCTCAACGATCTTTCTGCTGCCTCAACGATGTTTCTGCTGCCTCAGCGATGTTTCTGATGCCTCAACGATCTTTCTGCTGCCTCAACGATGTTTCTGCTGCCTCAGCGATATTTCTGCTGCCTCAACGATGTTTCTGCTGCCTCAACGATCTTTGTGCTGCCTCAACGATGTTTCTGCTGCCTCAACGATGTTTCTGCTGCCTCAGCGATGTTTCTGATGCCTCAACGATCTTTCTGATGCCTCAACGATCTTTCTGCTGTCTTAACGATCTTTCTGCTGCCTCAACGATATTTCTGCTGCCTCAACGATGCTTCTGCTGCCTTAACGATGTTTCTGCTGCCTCAACGATCTTTCTGCTGCCTCAGCGATCTTTCTGCTGCCTTAACGAAGTTTCTGCTGCCCCATCCTATCTTTCTGATGCCTCAACGATGTTTCTGCTGCCTCAACGATCTTTCTGCTGCCTCAACGATCTTTCTGCTGCTTTAACGATGTTTCTGCTGCCTCAACGATCTTTCTGCTGCCTCAGCGATCTTTCTGCTGCCTTAACGAAGTTTCTGCTGCCCCATCCTATCTTTCTGATGCCTTAACGATGTTTCTGCTGACAAATTTCTTGATGGCTTTTGTAGTAAACCCATTTTCTCCTCGATAAATTATGTTCCAGACGGAATGACGTCAGCGATTAAATATGAATGAGATATTTACATGTACGAAGGGCAGAGTCGTGAATCACAGAGAAAATGCTGGCTAAATGAATCTCATGCGAATCACGGAGAAAATGCTGGCCAAATAAAACTCATGCGAATCACAGAAAAAATGCTGGCCAAATGAATCTCATGCGAATCACGGAGAAAATGCTGGCCAAATAAAACTCATGTGAATCACAGAGAAATTGCTGGCTAAATGAATCTCATGCTAATCACGGAGAAAATGCTGGTCCAATGAAACTCATGCGAATCACGGAGAAAATGCTGGCCAAATAAAACTCATGCGAATCACAGAGAAAATTTTGGCCGAATGGAACCCGTGTGAATCTGAGAACACGGAGAAGTCGTAATTGTAATGTGGGGTTATAATGCCTTAGAAAATGCGCGTGGGCAGTCTCGTTTAGGCCTAGGAAATGAATACATGAAGTATGGAGGAGCGTCTGCCGGATCCAGAAAGTGTTTGAGTCTGATATGTCTGAGTCTCCCAACTCCTAGCCACGACTGACATAAACCCCACAGCCAGCTGATTGTGTGTGTTTTTCAATTGCTGTGGTGATGGAAATGTTTCGTCTCAAGGTATAGTTGATACTTTCAGTGAGTTAGGATAGATATGAGTGACTGTGTTGCACCTTAAAATTTACTGGCTGAAGTAACAGCGAGTGAACAAATAAAGAGCGACATAACTTTGTATCGTTCGCCATCGTCCATGTTTTCTCGTGTTGTCTGTCGGCGCATGAATGTGAGAGCGTGCAGTGACTAGAGCCAGAAAGAAGGAAGAAGAGAGTCGTTGCAGCGTTGTCCTCGGGCATACATCTGGCACAGTTTGTGCAGCGCACATACTTGATTGACATGGCCTCGGCCGTTCTTGTTGCGTTTGTTTTTTCTTCACTTCACGGTCATGGCGGCGGTTTTAATATTTCCAATGCTGAAATATGGGGAGCCAGCCAGACAAACGTTTTGGCTCTCACAACCTACACCTGTAATGTTCAGCGGTTTTCGAGTATGAATATAATTTATTCTTCTTCACGTTTACTGGCTCTAAAAACGGTAAAAAAGTTATGGCTGTTCGTCCGCTTCTAGACTTCCGTCTTGTTCTAGAAAAGTGGGGTTGCTAGCACATCCACTTCTAGAGATGCCCCAATTTAATTCGACATGTTTGTTGGAGAGGCAATAGTTCTATTCTTGTTTTCCTCCACAATGCGGTCCCAGATCCCACATGGGAACAAACATTATTTAATTTTCCTCTATTAGCATTTAAGCAAGGGAGACAATACAAAAAAAAGGATGATAATTATTTAGGTTTAATTTGGTTACATCCCTTACACTAACTTCTGACTTGTGCTTGCAGAGTTTAACACGCCCTAGTCTGTTTGACGCTATGTGGGTCCGGGATCCTATTTGTGGGTTCCGGGATCCTATTTGTGGGTGCCGGGATTCTATTTGTGGGTTCCGGGATCCTATTTGTGGGTTCCGGGATCCTATTTGTGGGAACGGGGTGGAAAGACCCAGTACCTTCTACAAGGCATTTCCCATGGGGGAGGGAGGAGGGTCGAAGAGTAGAGGTGCTTCCTATAAAGCCGGAGTGCATGAAGCTAAGAGGCGAGGGGCCAACAGTCTGCACACAAAAAAGCAATACTTATTAAACGGATGTGCACGCAATACTTACGTTCTGGATGAAGACTAAAACCCAAAAGCGGACGAGCATCCAGAAATATCCCCTATAGTTTACAGACGGTGAACGCCGAGGACTCTTCGATAGTTGGTTGGTGGTGGTGTGTGTGTGTGTGTGTGTGTGTGTGTGTGTGTGTGTGTGTGTTTGTGTGGCTATTGTGTTGACAGTATGAAGTAGCCAACCCTAAGCCCAACCTTATCCGCAGTAGTCTTCTTCTTCTTCGCGTTTACCGGCTGTAAACCCTGGCGGAAAGTTCTGGTTGTTCCTCCACTTCTGGACTGCAGTCCTGTTCCAGAATCTGAGGGTTGCGTCAGCATCCATTTGACAGATCTGTATGCAGACTGTTGGTTCCTTGCCTCTCAGGCAGATGCACTCCGACTTCGAAGGAAGCTCCCAACTAGTCGACTCTTACGACATGCTTTCGGGTAGGCAGTGGGTCAATTCTTGCTTTTTCCATAGTAGGGCCCCGGAACCCACACGGGGGATCCTCATTAGTCTCTTACGACATGTCTGGTAGGGTGCAGTGTTACTATTCTTTAGATCGTTATCTCTCCCTCGTTCTGTCTTTATCTATCCCATTATCGCTTCTCTTTCTGTACCTCTTTGACTCCATAGGTCTTCTCTCTCTCTCTCTCTCTCTCTCTCTCTCTCTCTCTCTCTCTCTCTCTCTCTCTCTTTATCTCTCTCTCTCTTGCTCGCCCCTTTCTATGCCTCTTGCACCTCTCTTTGACTGCAGTCTCTCCTTCTTCCCCCTCTTATATGTATTACTAAGTGTAAGTAATTTGTGTTGCAGCCCTCAGTCAAGTGTCGGCAGCCTCGGCCCAGAAACTTCCTGCTGGCAACACGCGAGACAACGAAGACGAGGATGATCTGCTGGACAACAGGTCAGTGCTGTGTGCCCCTGGGCTCTCTCGTGTCTCATTGTCTCATACTGACAACAGGTCAGTGCTGTGTGCCAGCCCCTGGGCTCTCTCGTGTCTCATTGTCTCATACTGACTGAAGTGTCAGTGCTGTGTGTCACTCCCTGGGCTCTCTCGTGTCTCATTGTCTCATACTCACTGAAGTGTCAGTGCTGTGTGCCACTCCCTGTGCTCTCTCGTGTCTCATTGTCTCATACTGACTGAAGTGTCAGTGCTGTTTGTCACTCCCTGGGCTCTCTCGTGTCTCATTCTCTCATACTGACTGAAGTGTCAGTGCTGTGTGCCACTTGGCTCTCTAATGTCTCATTGTCTAATACTGACTGAAGTGTCAGTGTTGTGTGTCCCTGTGCTCTCTCGTGTCTCACTGTCTAATACTGACTAAAGTGTCAGTGCTGTGTGTCCCTGTGCTCTCTCGTGTCTCATTGTCTCACACTGACTGAAGTGACAGTGCTGTGTGTCCCTGTGCTCTCTCGTGTCTTATTCTCTCATACTGACTGAAGTGTCAGTGCTGTGTGCCACTTGGCTCTCTCATGTCTCATTCTCTAATACCGACTGAAGTGTCAGTGCTGTGTGCCACTCCCTGTGCTCTCTTATGTCTCATTCTCGCATACTGACTGAAGTGACAGCGTCAGACTAACTCGTTAAATCAAGCACAGCAAAACGAAGAAAGAGGGAGGTTCGTGCGCATAGAACAGGACGATCTGTTGAGCACTCTGGGTTGCTACTTAAAGCTTTACTACACAAAACATATCTCACTCTGGATGACAAACCCACAATATAGATCTAAGTTACCTCGCTCGACCCAGACACCCCCCTCACCCCTCCACCCCCCAATTTATAATTGCTGCAACAGGTACGACTAAACCAGCCCAGTGTAACATGCATTTCTTTATTGTTACTGATGGAGATAGAAAATGACGAAGAATAGAAGAAGAAAAGGAAGAACTGGCTTTTTACTGTACGTTGCAAATCTAAACCAGTATTTGTTTGCTTTGTTTTTAAATATATTCTAAAGTAGGTAAATCTATATTCAGTAGTTTTTCATGGCGTCTGGGCAGCACGACGCTCTAACAGTTGTCGAAATCAACGCGAAGTTTTGCATGTATAACAACTCACTAAAACTTGAATACAGTTTACTTTGTAACTGCTGTGTGGTGATGCGATATACCTCTGCTGTATGTGGGAACTGGGTTTTCTGGAGTTGTATGTGTTTTACTCTTATCCTTGAGAGGTAATTCCTACAGATATTATGGTTGTTGTCCACTTATATACTTTAGTCAGAAATGAACGAACAACCAGAAATGTTCTATATGGGTTTAATTAAGGTGAACGCCAAAAAGAAGAAGGAGAAATGTGAAATACAGATTCACAAAAACACACTCGATGCTGTGCATTTAGTCGTCAGTTAGTTTAAGGGGTACAACCGCGATGTTTACAAACCATGAATAAAATAATTACTCGATTGTCTACCCTTATGTAAGGTCCTAAATGTGACTGTTGGTCCCGCATCGAATGCATTTTTTTTACAAGGGACCAACCATTGTCTGGCCCCTTTGAAGCTTCCCATGAAAGTGATTTAATCTCATCAGCCTTCATTCCTGAGTGATTGTGCGATTTTCTTTAACTGAGATGAACCACCTCACCGAGATATTAGGCAACACTTTTTCTTCTTCTTCTTCTTCTTCTTCTTCTTCTTCTTCTTCTTCTTCTTCTTCTTCTTCTTCTTCTTCTTCTTCTTCTTCTTCTTCTTCTTTTTCTTCTTCTTCTTTACATCCTCTTTTACCACTTCGGGTGTCGAGGGAGATATAAGGTCCTGCTTCGTGCTCTTCTGACTGCTTCGAACATAGACACATCGTGGTGCTGTAGAGTTTCTCTGATATTGTCTTCGTCTTGGTCCACCTCTTGCTCTACGTCCTTCTCTTTTCGTTTTTTTTTTTTTTTTTTTTTTTTTTTTTTAAATTTTTTTTTTTTTTTAGTTTCAACTTCTGAGTCATTTACTGAATACAATATAACCAAACAACAAAGACAAAATCCTGGCCGTCTGCACTGGAAGGCCGTCTGCAGCGTATCCTTCGTGTCTTTAGGAATATGACGTGTAAAGGTGCCAATCTCTTTCACGGTGCGAACTGTTTAAAAAAATTTTTTTTTAATGTAAGATCTGTGATACATTTATTTCAGTGTCTACGAATTTTTTTTTTTTAACCCTAGGAGTTTTTGTGGAGATGAGGTCAAGCCACTTGACTGCCCCCCCCCCCCCCCCCCCCCCCCCCCCCCCCCCCCCCCCCGAAGATCGTGGGTTCAATTCGCGGCTGCGCTGTTTAGTTCACTAGTGCAATTTTTACGAAGATTCATGAACTACAGAGTTCGTGCTTTGTGCAACGCTATTGACAGGCGGCTAGCCGTTCCGTGGAGAGAGAGCGAGCCCTATGAGATAATACCCGGTGCAATAAAGTCGTTCCTCTCGACTTCAACGTTTAACCTTTTAACCTTTCCTTTCTTTTCTTTTTGGTAGTGTGAGCATATAAGTGTGTATGTAATGTATGTATGTATGTATGTATGTATGTATGTATGTATGTATGTATGTATGTATGTATGTATGTATGTATGTATGTATGTATGTATGTATGTATGTATGTATGTATGTATGTATGTATGTATGTATGTATGTATGTATGTATGTATGTATGTGTATGTATGTGTGTGTGTGTGTGTGTATGTGTGTATGTATGTATGTATGTATGTATGTAATGGTATATATATATATATATATATATATATATATATATATATATAATTTAGGAAGTATAATATACTATCATCCGATTTGTTTCTGCAGCTAATGTTTATGAATACATGATTTCACCGCTGAGCTAGCCAGATTTATACCTTGACCAAATGTAACAATCAAGAGAAAATATATTGCGATGGTTAAGCCCACCACATCTTTGTTGAGACTGAACCGGTTAAAAAGGTATATCCTGTGATCTTTGTTTGACCTGTGATACAAGGTCAGGTCATATGAATATATTTCACCAGAGTCAAAGGATACAGCCCATAAGCCACATGCCAGAGTAGTTGATTTGACTAATCCCTCTTTCTAAGCTCGGCCGGTGAAAACCAGCCATAAGAAAAAAGTAGGATACAGCCTCGTCTTGGCGACTAAGACTGTGTCCTTACCCGCGCAGGCCTGTATGTTACAGCAATTTAGCGTTTAAATGTACCCTAATTAAAACCTGCTGAGAATCTTCAAAAAAGTAAAGTAAAGGGCCCTTTCGATATCTTCATGCATACTGGGCATGTAGGGTTAGACTTATATTTTATAGATGTGGTCAATATCACCCTGGCTACCTTTACTTCCCAGGACAATAGCTAGTATCCTTTTAATGCTGAGTCGACCTGCGAGCTGAGGTCATTTTTGACAAAAGTAAAAGAGGTTGAATGGAGTATCTGGAATTGCCCACTTGGTCTGCAATCCAGACTGAGTTTACTTTTATGCCAAGATGGTAGACCATCAGGAGGCGTACCCAGGGGACAAGCCACTCGATCAGTAGACTTATTGACAGCACGCTTCCTTGCTGGCACCAATCCGTCTTTCCAGATGATAGTGTTTTATTGCGCTATGAGCAGGCGTGAGACTCACTGACCCCTGGCGATGGCGAGTGTGACCAGTAACATCCGAAGGTTGGCGGCGGTAAACTGTGAGTAGCGTCATCTATATCTTCTATACCAGGGTCTGATCCTTTCTGTTTTTGAATACGCGATGGCGATCCTGACTCCCAACCATAAGCAGATGGAAAGGATAGAGAACGAGGCTGTGCGCATTATACTTGGGTCTACAGCATTCAGGGTGATGTGCTACCTTCTCGATTTTCTAAACGTGGAAGACAGAATACAAATTTCCCGAGCACGTGCCTACCTCACAGTCAAGGCGGACACACAACATCCATTACATAGTCAAATCAAGAAGATAAAAGGCAGCAGGTTAAAAAAAAGGCAAGTCGTGGATGGGTCAAGCCGAGGACATTTTACAGGTTAGTTCACTTGAGTAAATAGAACCCGGCGAGGAGTGGGTGCAAGTGCATTCAGAGTTCTGTACGTCTTTTCATGTTTGCATCCAACTAAACAGGAAATGCAGAGTCCGGATGCTGTGGAAGCAGAAGTTCAAGCCTTGGTTTTCGAGGACGCCCTAGAGGGTGGTGCTGTCATTTACACAGCTGGGTCTGTTATCCGCCTCGTTAGAAGCTCGTGGGCTTTCACGGCTCAGGTTGGAGGGTTGTGAAGGAAGATTCTGGAGACTACAAATAGTCTGACTATGGAGGTCATGGCTGTGGATAAAGCAGTAACAGACTTTCACTGAGGCATGCTTTCTCAGTGACTGGATGAGTATGCTCAGAAAGATAGAGAAGGGTTGGGTTTAAAGGCAGTGGTTGGTGGCTGTACAGAAGTCACAGGTGACAAGGATTAGTTCCATGTTCATGCCAGAACATGTGGGGGTACAAGGAAATAAGCAAGCTGATAAACTTGCAGGTAAGGCTACTGTGAAAGCCGGACAAGCCATGGACCAGGCTGATAAACTGAATTCTCAAAGAGAGTCAATACGTTTGCGTGATCCAACTGAGAACTGTGAATCTGCAACCATGGTCAAACTGCACGAAAAACATGTTAAACGGGATGTCGTCAAACAAGAACATTACACGGGTGCCACGAAAAGAATAATAAATCAAAACAGAACTGGTGTCTTTAGCCGCTACACGCTGCGGAATTTACTGAGGAGGGGAGCAATTATGGACTGAGTGGTTCGACGTGCAATGAGAATAATCTATGGACTATCTAACTTGACTGGCCAGCGTAAAGAAAACTCTTCCACAATTGTAGCAAATTATTTCAGGACCGTTGTTTCTATCGTTTGTATTGAGCGTTTCCTTTCAGACGTTCAGCTCCCATCCTTTCTGCTGTTATGTCTTCCTTCATTCTTATTCACTTTCCAGTGTGCCCCCTCCACGCAACACGGTCCATGGTATTTCATTCACAAGAATCTACCTCACTACCTTCATTCATGTTGTATCATTCATGTTGTATCATTCATGTTGTATCATTCATGTTGTATCATTCATGTTGTATCATTCATGTTGTATCATTCATGTTGCGCTTGTACAATCTTTATGTCGTAGTGGAGGTCGACATCGACATCTTCTTTTTCTTCTTCTTCTTTTTCTTCTTCTTTTTCTTCTTCTTCTACTTCTACTTCTTCTTCTTCTTCTTCTTCTTCCTTTTCTTCTTCTTTTTCTTCTTCTTCTTCTTTTTCTTCTTCTTCTACTTCTTCTTCTACTTCTTCTTTTTCTTCTTCTTCTTCTTCTTCTTCTTCTTCTTCTTCTTCTTCTTCTTCTTCTTCTTCTTCTTCTTCTTCTTCTTCTTCTTCTTCTTCTTCTTCTTCTTCTTCTTCTACTTCTTCTTTTTCTTCTTCTTTTCTTCTTCTTTTTCTTCTTCATCTTCTTCTTCTTCTTCTTCTTCTTCTTCTTCTTCTTCTTCTTCTTCTTCTTCTTCTTATTATTATTATTATTATTATTATTATTATTATTATTATTATTTTATTATTATTATTATTATTATTATTATTATTATTCCTCCTTATTCTTCTTCTTCTTCTTCTTCTTCTTCTTCTTCTTCTTCTTCTTCTTCTTCTTCTTCTTCTTCTTCTTCTTCTTCTTCTTCTTCTTCTTTTTCTTCTTCTTCTTCTTCTTTTTCTTCTTGACGTTCACCGGCTGTAAACTCCGATGGTAAGTTCTGGGTGTACGTCCACCTTTGGACTTTAATCTTGTTCGAGAACCTTTGTGTTTCGTGGACATCCGTTTCACACAAACCAGTTAAGGTGTATGCAGAACTCTTGATTACTTGCCCCTCATGCAGATGTGCTCCGACATAGAAGGATGCCCCTATTTAGTCGACTTCTACGACATACTTGTTTAGGGAGGGGGGTTGGGTCTGTCCTTGTTTTCCCCTAATGGGACCCCGAAACCCACACGGTGACCCGGAACCCACATGAGGACACCCAGGAACACCCGTAAAGTCAGAGAATTAACTTTAATGCGCCTGGTTTGATCCCGCATGACTGGGTGTCTCTGCAGAATGGTTAGCCGCCTACCGACAGTATCTCATAAACACAAACTCCGTAGCTTCAGTGACGACACACATGGATCACCGTTTGAAAAACACTGCCACGACCTTCGAGGCAAACAACTTGACCACTTCGTCGTGAAGATCCCCCAGCTAACAACCCACGACCTTTGAGGCAAACAACTTGACCACTTCGTCGTGAAGATCCCCCAGCTGACAACATCCAGAAACCTGGGTCTGACTTAGAGAAGATCCAGTAGACTGTGTCGAGTATAGATCACATTGAGAGCTGTGTCGTTTTCTTCAGTGGCTGTCAGACAAGAGCATAAATCTGCCCCCATTCCCTCCACCAAGCCGCCATAAATATGTCGCAGCCGTTATGGGCTGGATTAAGGAGGAAACTGTAGCCGTCTTGAGATCGTTCTGCAGTCATTCACGGCCATGGGAGACTACGCCGGAAATTTGACGTAACGCGATACCCTGGGATTCCTAATAGAAGGCGAGCTCCACAAACGTTAGCCTGTTGGTTATTTTAATGGTTGAGCTATGGTGCATATCTGTCACATTCTGGGATCAGTCATAAGATATTTGTACAACTTACAGTGGAGCCTCGCTTAACGAGCATAATTCGTTCCAGAATCATACTCGTTAAGCGAAACACTCGTTATGCGAAGCAATTTTTCTCATATAAATTAATGTAAAATACGATAATGCGTTCCATGTCGGAAAAAAAATTCACAAAATGCTATGTATAAGTTAAAGAACTAGGATTGCGCGGTAATGAAAGGAAACGAACACTTAAAAAACTGGGCGAGGTAGCCGAAAGGGCCTCGAGCTGGCTTTGGACGCAACGAAACAACGTAGGGGACGGGCCTCGGTGAGCTGGTCCGGGTTTCTAGTGGAAAAGGGTTTCTCACCCTTTGAAAGTCCATCGTGTCCGAATTGTCTGCCAGTGATCCTCTGCCACCTGCTAACAAAAGTCCAACATGTGTCCGGTAAACCAATCGTAAGCTTCTCGCTCGGTCGTCCAGGTATGCTGACTGCTTTAATTAGGCTGCCGCGACGACTTCTTATCTCACAGTACCTTCTTCGAAACCACCAAGTCGTCTTGTCCCTATCCGAAAGAAAAACACCATCCGGTAATTTCGTGCAGCAGGGTACCAGCCCTGAGCTTCATGAACTCAGGTGGGCCCACCTCTGAAAACGTCTAGGAGATCGTGGGCCGAAACGTTTCTCGACGAGGATAACTTCTACTGATGACTGGTAGATCCCTGCTGTACTTGCTTCCTGTGAGTTTATTCCTACTATAACATTTATTCAAAGACAATTATATACATATTTAAGGAGAGTGAATCATCTTTAGCTTTTCTTCAAATGCGACACGAACCCACATAGAATGCGAATTCAATTTACAGACAAAAAAAGTCTAAATAATTATGATACATAGCTAATTATTGTTTTAACTAGAAAGAAGTCCAGAGACATTTGTTTTTGTCGACGCTTCAAAATTTGGCGAAAATGCGACACAGCCTTATCATTAAATTTGCAGCGCGCACAGCCACTTCCTTAATATGGTAATGCTTCTCAATGTGAGAAGCAACAGTTTGCCATGTTTTCTGCATTTTCTTATTTCGCCAGAAGATTGTTGCTTTTCTGTTACCTCCTACTCTGACAAACTTTTCTCCAAAACTTCTTGCTGTGAAACACAATGCAACTCCATAAGCTCTTCGATGGTTAGCTCTTGGTTGTGCTCTTTCACAAACTCTTCGATATCACTGTTATCCACCTGCAATCCCATGATAGTGGCCAAAGACGGGGTGGGGCTTCAAAACAACAAACCAAATGCTTTTTGGAATGCCTCGCAGCGTCAGGGCAGGAAGAGGTCTCTGCAATGGGCCCTTCTGTTCGCTTTGTAAATGGTACTTTTCAGTGTCTGATATTTTTGCGGTACAAATTTTGCGTGGCAGACATATGCCTCTAATTCCAATTCCAGTTCCTTTTGAGAAAAAAAAAAAAAATGTAAAAGGTCGACAACTTTCAGACTGCTGCTAGCTAGCCGAGGCTGCTAACGGTCTCCGCCTATATTTGTGGTCTGGGCTATTTTCGTCACTTTCCTGACTAAATTCGAGTGTTTGCGCCATTTCTGGGCTTGACGCTTCCATCCGATTCAGACCGCTCGTCCTCCACCCTGTTGTTAGTTGTGCATGTCTTTTCTCTTCTTACTTAGTGTTTCCAGTTTGTTTTGTCTCCCTTTAATTATATGCCTCTTCTACGGCTGTATTTAAATAACACCGCTCTCTATGGAGCCCTGTCTGTTAACAATTTTGTTTCATAGCCAAACCATTCCATCTGTTGTCTACCGATAAAGTTTAGTATTGGTTCTGCCCCGATTCTCCTTCTGTTATCACCATTCCTAAGCCGATATTTTCTTGTTACATTTAGCATGATACATAAACATTGCATTTCTCTGATCTGATCCAGTTAAAACACATTTTATTGCAGATGCATATAGCAGTTAACTTTTCTGTTCCAACTTTTACTTCAAAATACCATCAAAATTATTTTTACTTTTTAATACTGAATAAATTGTGAGGAGTTAATTTCAGCATCATAAATCTCTAGTTTTGCCCATCAGTTTCATTTTTTTTTTTTTTTTACTGCGCAATTATATTTTTGGGTTATCTTAGAGTCCATATTTTCCTCGATCGAGGCTCGTCCTATCAAATGAGCGATAAAGAGGGGACAGCACTCCAAAAGCTTGTTGACAGAACTCTTCTGCGAGCAGAGATCGCCATGTTTGGGTAACTCTTCATTCGAGTGGCCATCTTGTCTGAAACAAGTTCCGGTGGCCCATTTTGTCACAAGTCTCTGTCTGTTCGTTTAGACAGACAGCATACTTCCACAGTCTGGGTTTACTAACTAAAATTTTTTTATTCATTTTTCGATTACAGTGGTACCCACTATATGAAGGTATTTTCATACTATAATGCAGTGTTCTGTTCGCTTTTTGTCCACAGTTCTGTCCACCAGTTATTCTGCATTCGGGTTCTTCTTCTCCCACGTTCACCCTTACAATGTTGATTGACACATAGTGTTGTGGTTAACAACTAGGCTGTGATATTGGCGCCTTGTGTCCAACGCATCCGATATCCGCAAACCATGTTAGTCGCATTCTACGATATGCATTTTAGTTGACAGCACTTCAAAATGGCGGCCATGGAACCCAGACTGGGAATATATTTTCTAGTCTTCTACATTCTATCCATGTCTGTATGTCGGTCTGTCTGTCTTGCCAGACATTCTTTTATTTGCTCCTCTTGTCCACACGTCTATCTCTATCTATCTATCTATCTATCTATCTATCTATCTATCTATCTATCTATCTATCTATCTATCTATCTATCTATCTATCTATCTATCTATCTATCTATCTATCTATCTATCTATCTATCTATCTATCTATCTATCTATCTATCTATCTATCTATCTATCTGTCTGTCTGTCTGTCTGTCTGTCTGTCTGTCTGTCTGTCTGTCTGTCTGTCTGTCTGTCTGTCTGTCTGTCTGTCTGTCTGTCTGTCTGTCTGTCTGTCTGTCTGTCTGTCTGTCTGTCTGTCTGTCTGTCTGTCTGTCTGTCTGTCTGTCTGTCTGTCTGTCTGTCTGCCTGCCTGCCTGCCTGCCTGCCTGCCTGCCTGCCTGCCTGCCTGCCTGCCTGCCTGCCTGCCTGCCTGCCTGCCTGCCTGTCTGTCTGTCTGTCTGTCTGTCTGTCTGTCTGTCTGTCTGTCTGTCTGTCTGTCTGTCTGTCTGTCTGTCTGTCTGTCTGTCTGTCTGTCCGTCCGTCCGTCCGTCCGTCCGCCCGTCTGTCTGTCTGTCTGTCTGTCAGTCTGTCTATCTGTCAACATTGCCTTACATCTACCTCGTTCTATTTCCATCTGTTAGTCTTTATGTCCAGTCACCGATTCTCTCTATGTGTCTGTCTGGTCGCCTCTTCCACTAG
>CAJHNH020001815.1:82500-97500 GCA_905116865.2 Candidula unifasciata | reverse complement strand
TTAAAAGCGGTGAACAAAGAAGAAGAAGAAGAAGAAGAAGAAGAAGAAGAAGAAGAAGAAGAAGAAGAAGAAGAAGAAGAAGAAGAAGATCACCACCATGCGTCTTTTCAGACCCACAGACATGAGTTATCTCCATGGTCATGCTTGATTAAGACAAAGCATGGCTGATGCTCTCCTCCATGGTCACCTAACACAGCTCCCCCTTTTGGGCTCACTGACCCTGACTGGGTCACAAAATCCAGACCAAAAGCTGTGCCTGTATCCTAGGACTTACTCTGGCTCTAGTTGACCTCCCGTCGTTTATACAGACCTTTTGCTTCCAACGTAGTTTCTTCGAGAGCATTTCCTTATATATTTTCCCCAGTGTGCTCTGTTCTGCACATTGCAACGTCCACAGATGACCAGCCTATTACCAAGGATTTCTTCCAAATTCTTGAGGAGGTTTCATTGTTTCTTTGTGACAAGAGCTCCCAGCTCTGTATACATTTATTGAAAATGTGTACCGCGTTATGCTGCCAAAATCTGTCTGTATACCATGAGCCTTGTACCGCGTTATGCTGCCAATATCTGTCTGTTTACCTTGAGCCTTGTACCGCGTTATGCTACCAATATATGTCTGTATACCATGAGCCTTGTACCGCGTTATGCTACCAATATCTGTCAGCATACCATGAGCCTCTCTCTCGCATTGTGATTTCAATGGTCCAGGTTAAGCACCACACGCTTCACTACATTCTTAAAAGCTTGGCCATGTGTTTCCTGTCCGGTAGGATTTTTTATAACTGATATATAAGAAACACACTTGTTTTTCTACAGTAAATTATATCAGCAAAGTCAAACCAACCATAAATGATAAGAATTATAAGGTTGTGTTAAAATAATAAGAAGATTGTGTTGAAAGAATTAGAAGATTGTGTTGAAAGAATTAGAAGATTGTGTTGAAAGAATTAGAAGATTGTGTTTAAAAGAATTAGAAGACCATATTAACAGATTTAGTAGATAATATTGATAGAATATACAGATCTTCTTGAAGAATATTTTGAAAGAATCCAAAGATCGTGTTGGCTTTAGCTGTGGTCTCATACTTAAAGGATTGGAAGATCGCAAGAGACGGAACTTACAGAGAATAAAAATGACATCAACAGTTATTGTTAAGTATCATCTATCATCATCGTCATCAATATCATCACCATCATTCCCCATGTGGATTCTATAGCCCCATTGTGGGCAAAACAAGAAGAGACACACCAACAAGCATGTCGTAGAAGTCGTCTAAGTGGAAGTTTTCTTCGAAGTCGGAGTGCATCTGACCGATCGGCAAAGAACAACCATTTATACACAAATAAACTAGTAAAAACTGATGTACACGCAAAACCAAAGTCCAGATGGACGAACAACTGGGACTTTCCATCGGTTCTTACTGCTAGTAAACAAAGAAAATTAAGAAGAAGATGACTACCATATGTCCTTTGATACCCACAGACTTGGGTTACCTCTTTGGTCATGGTTGACCTAGTTGTCTGGTAAGCGTCACTCTCCTCTTTCATCGTTCATGCCTCTTCATAGACGGCATCTTCTTGTTAGCGTGCACCGGCTTAAACTCATGCGAACAGTTTTGGTTGTTCGTCCACCTCTGAACTTTTGTCTTGTTCCAGAACCTGAGTGTTGCGCTGACTTATCTGTATGCAGTCTGTTGGTCCATTTTCCCTCAAGCAGTTGCACCCCGACTTTGATGGGAACTTCCAACTAATCGACTTTTACGACTTTCTTTTTTGAGGAGGCACTGGGTCTGTTCTTGCTCTCCCTACAACAGCGCCCCGGAACTCCCTTGAGATTATTCAGTATCAGTTATATTGACAAAAAGCTCCCCCCCCCCCCCAACTGCCCCCTTTAACCCACAGGCTCATTTTTCTCCACCTCCCTCTGTCTGTTCGGCCACCGATCTTTCCAGTCAGTGTTGTCTTCCCTATTTCCCCTCTTCTCATGACAAGACCAAAGACCATTGTTGTCTCTTTCTCATAGTTGCATATACTGTTCTTCTCAGTTCTTCGAGGCCGCGGTGATTTCTTTTTACCGAAAAACTCTTAGAATTCCTTGCAGAGTTCCGATTCCCTTCCACATAAAAATAAAAGCTCGACCACGTACAACCTGCTATTAGCCAGCCGAAGCTGCTAAAAGTCTCTAGTTATAATTATGGTCTGAGTTATTTGCGCCACTATCGTGGCTATAGTTCTGGTTTTTGCGCCATTTCCAATGCTTAATCGTCCCTTCCTCAAAAACAGATTGCTGTATCCTTTTATGTGTCTAAGTGTATTTCTGCTGCCCTTATCTTCCTGGTGTTTTCCTCTTGTTTGTTGTGCTTTTTCTAATTTGGTCAAGCGATTCTCGTAGGAGAGCGAGCTTGGTTCCACATAACGTCCTTTGGATTAACCTCTTGCAGTTTTAAATTTTTGAATATTTTACTTTGCCAAAAGAAATAAAAACAATGTTTTGGTTTGGATAGATCCTAAAATGTGAAAATATTTCGCGCCTGCATAGGATAGTCCAAATTAGCAATTCAGTTGTTTTGATGATAGTTTATCCCAAACTTTGTAAAGAGGCAGTCAACAATTTTTGGTCATGTTATGAGAAGAAGGAAACTGGATGAAGCTACCACTGAAGAGATATTGGATAAAGAGACAGAGGAAGACAACGCGAGACCATGTTTTATTTTTATTTTTATATTGTCATGACATGGAGGGATGTCAGCACACCAACTGATAGATGGTTATGAAGTTCTCAGATTGTGAAAAGACATGATCACCCACCCCATTTTGCAAGGCACTGGACGATGCTGATAGTTTCTCCCAATGAATCGATGTTAGTAACTCTGGATGTAGACAGAACCTCATCTCGGTCTGCAAGCTCTTTCTAATTTGCTCATTCACATTCCACGATTTACTACCGTACCACAGAACAGGCTCGATATAATAGCTCCGTCTCTCTTAATTGGATATGTGTGTGAGAATAGTTTCATTTCGATAGATGAGAGAAATGCGTGTTTCTGTGTTTTTTGGAGGAGAGAGAGAGAGAGAGAGAGAGAGAGAGAGAGAGAGAGAGAGAGAGAGAGAGAGAGAGAGAGCGACAGAGAAAAAGAGGTGAAGTACTGTTTTCGAAGATAGGGGGAGAGAGAGAATGTGTGTGTGAACTGTTGTTTTCTGAGAGAGGGAGAGAGAGTGATAACATGTGTGTGTGTGTGTGTGTGTGTGTGTGTGTGTGTGTGTGTGTGTGTGTTCTGAGAGAAGTTAGGTTAGTTGCGTATCCTTTACAGGACGTTGCAGAACAACCCCAACAGCCCCTGGCTGTTGTGTGGTTTTTCTAGGCAAATTTACGTCCAGTAGTTTGCCATTGCCGGCTGGACGGTCGGCTTTCTTGATACCACTGTCGAACCAAGGCGCATAGCCCGCAGCAAAGATCGAACAATAATTTTTGTTATAAAGGCTCACGTGATCAGGATTTGAACCCCTTTACTCTAAGGCAGTGGCTCTCAATCTTCCTAGTGCCGTGACCCGGTAATACAGTTCCTCATGTTGTGGCGACCCTCTTAAACATACAATTATTTTCGTTACTACTTCATAATCTCAAGGAATGTGTCTTTTCCGATGGTCTTGGGTGACCCCTCTTTAAGGGTCGTTTGACCCAAACAAGGGTTGCGACCCATAGGTTGAGAACCGCTGCTCTAAGGAGATAGAAGCGTGACCCACTCGGTGATTTCTTTGTGTCTGCACCCTTGGCCCGGTTGTACTAGTTGTTAGCCAGGACGCCCTGCCTCACCCACCCTCCCACTCAAAAAAAAAAAAAAAAAAAAGCCGAGTTATCTCCAAACGGTTAGGTTTACATTAATCTCCTCAAATAGAATAGGTCACTTCTTATACACACATTTGTTTGGGCTGGTCGACTTTCCTGAAGGTTACGGATGTGTCCCACTCTGTTGTTTTCTTTCTGCGTTGTCTTGCATTTACGTTTTTATTCAGAGAAAGAGAATGCCTGTGACATAGGTTACAGCAAACTCTGGGGGGGCAGGGAGGTTGTGTTAGGGTCAGTTTCTCCATATTTTGGAGTGTTGAAAGCGCTGGTGTGCTGAAATTAACAATACGCGATATCAACGGCATCGCGGAAGACCTCTCTGACCTTGTGCGAATGTCACGGGGCTCAAGAACTACCAATCAGAAGTGAGCTAGTGTGAATATGGGCATGGCTTGGGGAGACTAAAGTTACGTGTTCCATCCAAATATAAATACCAAAACGCGGTCCATATTATCTACGCTAAACAGAGATTACTTGCCCTTGTTCCCTCCTCGCTCCATGTACCCAGCATTCAACTACCATCCATCTTTCGGAAATTCTTACGCTTAGTTATAATTCTAACAGCGGGGTGCTTTCCCTGGCCTCCCGCGGCGTCACTTCCTCTGTAATTCTGCAGCATATGACAGAATTCTGGAATCTTTACCTTCCACTTATTCTTGGAGAAGAAATATCCCAGCTAATTCTGAACATCAACAGGAATAACGGGTCAACTTTGGTTTGTTCTTAATTTCCTGTACATAAGTGGTTCTCAGAAAACGTACTTTGGAGATACATTTAACAAACAAACAAAACAAAGCCGGTATTCTTCCCCTAACGATGAGGTGTCCCATCATCTGGTGGTGGGAGGGGGAGTACATAGGGCCCCACTTAGTGGGCTAAAGATTATAAACCCACATAAAGGTCCCCACTTAAGGGGCAAGAGATTAAAAACCCATATGAAGAGCCCCACTTAGGGGGCCAAAGATTAGAAACCCATATAAAGGGCCCCACTTACGGTGCTAAAGATTATAAACCCATATAGGGGCCCCACTTAGGAGGCTAAAGATTATGAACCCATATATAGGGCCCCACTTAGGGGGCTATAAATATAAACCCATATAAAGAGCCCAACTTAGGAGCTAAATATTATAAACCCATATAAAGGGCTCCACTTGAGGGGCTAAAGATTATAAACCCATATAAAGGACTCCACTTAGGGGGCTAAAGATTATAAACACATATAAAGGACTC
Source organism: Candidula unifasciata (assembly GCA_905116865.2). NCBI lineage: Eukaryota > Metazoa > Mollusca > Gastropoda > Stylommatophora > Geomitridae > Candidula > Candidula unifasciata. The sequence continues at coordinate 92,424 of CAJHNH020001815.1, read as the reverse complement.
CACTTAGGGGTTCTAAAGATTATAAACCCATATAAAGGGCTCCACTTAGGGGGCTAAAGATTATAAACCCATATAAAGTGCTTCACTTAGGGGGCTAAAGATTATAAACCCATATAAAGGGCTTCACTTAGGGGGCTAAAGATTATAAACCCATATAAGGAGCCCCATTTAGGGGGCTAAAGATTATAAATCCATATAAAGGGCCCCACTTAGGGGGCTACAGATTAGAAACCCTTATAAAGGGCTCCACTTAGGGGGCTAAAGATTATAAACCAATATAAATTGCTTCACTTAGGGGCTAAAGATTATAAACCCATATAAAGGACTCCACTTAGGGGGCTAAAGATTATAAACACATATAAAAGGCTCCACTTAGGGGGATAAATATTATAAACCCATATAAAGGGCTCCCTTAGGGGGCTAAAGATAATAAACCCATATAAAGGGCTTCACTTAGGGGGTCAAAGATTATAAACACATATAAGGAGCCCCACTTAGGGGGCTAAAGATTATAAACCCATAAAAAGGGCTCCACCTAGGGGGCTAAAGATTATAAACCCATATAAAGAAACCCACTTAAGGGGCTAAAGATTATAAACTCACTGCCCCTGGAAAAAACGTGACGCAAACGGCAAGTAATTAAACTTTGCAGTTTTCTTTACTTTACATGAGATGTCTTAGGCCGACAGGGTAGATATCGCAGCTTAACTGTAAACCACAATCCGATCTTAAAAAAGGCGGACGGAGAAGGCGAAGGTATTTGTAAAAGTCAAACCCAAAAAAACTCGATTTTTTTTTTTTTAGTGACTGAAATATTGTGGCTCTGAGATCTTGTACAACTGTGGAAGTAAAAGGTTATAACAAACGGAGCAATTATTTTACATACATAGCTCCTTTTGCTGTCGTATTATAGATTGCACCAAGTTACATTTGGACCAATAAAGACATGAAAGATGCACACAGACATAATCAAACTTTTCGACTGGAATCCTTTCTTCAGAGAATGCTTAAAAACTTCTGGCATTTCCATTGAACTTTCCCTGTTTATTCAGTCTCTTCGAAAGCAGTATCTGATAATATTGGTGCATTTTACTTATTATACAACAGCTGTGAGAAATCCTCCTTTTGCAAGAGTTAATTTATTATGTTCTGTACGCAAACGGCAAGCGATTAATTTCTCTCAACGTGATAGTTTCTTAAATGAATCATTTTTCATCTGAGTTGGCACCTGTCGTATTTGAAGACATACATTCTGTTATCCAAAGGCCGATCATGCAATCGAAGGGCAGAGGGAATAACAGAGCCCCTGGGAATCCTCATTGACAAAGCGCACAAATGGTCACTTTCCCGTAAATTATATTTCGCCTCGACACCGTAGGGTACCAGATAAGCATGACGAGATTAAGTGAGACTATTAGTGTTATACTGAATAGGTTAGTTGCGTATCCTTTATAGAACGTTGCAGAACCAACCCAAACAGCTCCTGGCTGTGTGTGGTTTTTCTATGCAAATTACGTCCAGTAATTTGCCATTGCTTCTGTACGGTCGGCTGTCTTGATACCACTGTCGAAACCAACGTAAGGCGCATGGCCCGCAGCTGGGATCGAACCCGGCATCCCGGCATTACGAAGCGTTCACATCGACTTAGCCATAGAGCCGACATATACTGTATAGATAGGCATGGAAATCACAACCCATGCGATGGCGAGTGTGACTAGCAAAACTCACACCCCTTGCTCTCCAGTTACAGCACCGGATTTCATGACCATTGTTGCCATTTCATAGACTTCTTCTTTGCGTTCCGTTTCGTATGCTCAAGTCAGACAGGCTGATGGGTTGCCTCTATAAACTCGCAAGTCAGCTGCAGGTCCCTTGTGATTCCCCATAGCTTGCTGTGCACACTTTGCTCTCGAGGCTGTGATTCTTTTATAGCTGGAGTTAGATTGGACAGGCCTCGCAGAATGTGATTGTGGTCCTGCTTGACATGAAAACTAACTATATGGAGTAAGCAAGGACAGTTGCGTATCCTTTACAGGACGTTGCAGAACCAACCGCAACAGCCAGATGTTGTGTGGTTTTTCTAGGCAAATTTACGTCCAGTAGTTATGGGAAGTTTACACTCTTTATATTATAAAGGTGGTAGTTGAGGCTGCGGTGTCCTGTTCTTAGACGGAAAATTGTATGTTGCTATCTGTTGAGTCTGCTGATGGGGTCTTGTGGATGTTTACTGTTGGCGTGTTCTTGCCACAATTCCTTGTGTCTCCTTTGATAATTGTTTTGATTTTTATTATCTGCACTTATTTCATCCTCTCCCCATTTTCCCTTTCTGATTAAAAAATTAAAAAAAAAAAAAGGTCTAGCTACGTCGGGACCCAAATCCACCCTCTCTGTAAGTAGGCAAGAACTCCAATATTATCCATGTACCCTGTCGTTCATAATGTTTTAGAACCACTTATAGGTAATAATTCCCGTAGAGTGTTCATACGCGTCCTGCTGCAAGTTCAGTAATAAACAACGATGTGTGAGACACCAGAGATACCTACGTCCCGAGATACAAACGGGGCAAGGCTCAACGGATGACAGAGCTAGGCAAACATTTCTGTATCTTTATAACCTTTTCACTGTTCATTTATAATACTTTCCCGGGGGACATTTATTGCACTTTCCTGCGGGACATTTATTGTGAAATGTTATGATGCAGATTCAGCTCCTACCTGTGCCTGTTTTTAGAAAGAAGAAAAAAAAAAAAAACAAGAATTATAACGCTGTTCTTCTTTTTTCTTCACGTTCACCGTCTGTAAACTCCAGCGGAGTCTTTTTTGTTCGTCCACTTCTGGTCTTTGGTTTTGTTTAGGTTTAAGTTTAGTCGACGGATCTACATCATGGCCCACGGGTGTAACACATAAATTCCCAGTTGTACTACTAACTTACGTCTGAGTCGGAAAAATTTTAGCGCAATACACGAACTCCGTTGCACCGGCGGGGATCCCGAAATAGTGTGCCCGAGCAGCGCCGTAAGGCTACTCTTTTTCGATTTTCAGCTACAAGGTTTTTTTTTTTTTACTACCCAGAGACCGGGAGAAATTACTAGAAGTACACGTGAAAAAATCTAAACCTTCGTTGGGGTTTGTACCTAGGACCTCTAGCACTCGATGCGGATGCCATACCTAGAGACCACGCAGCATCCCTCCCCCTCCCCACCCCATTTGGTTTTGTTCCACGGGGTACAGCCGTTTTACAGATCTGCTTACTTGTATGCCGACTGTTAGCTCCTCGTTTCGCAGGCAGATGGGCTCCGACTTCTAAGGAAAACTTTAACACAGAGCTACAAACTCCACCCCTCGAGTTTTACAGTAACCGAGGGAATTGCTCTCTGCCGAGTCTAACATCTGCTGCGGGTGAAGCAAATGTCGGATGACAGGGACAAGCGTGTCACGGCGCCAGGATCTGCCGAAATACATCATCAAGTCTGACAGTTTTGCTCTATGAGGGCTGAACGCCCAGCATTATTCAGACGGTTGTCTCATGCTTGATGTAATAAACTTGGAAGTCTCTGTCTTTGAGAAGTATAGGATAAGTAGCAAGTTATGTACAATGAAACTCAAGCAATGAGGATTTGAACGTGCCTGGGTATACGAGTAAGCATTCAATTATGTGTTCATTTCCTTACATGTTGCACTAACTGTGAAGACTTTCCGGTGAATTTGAAAGTACTATGTCATGTAAGGGGAAATTCAATCATAGAGAAGTCTTATGCAACTGTGTATATGGAAACAGACACAATCAAACTCGCAGGTCCTTTCTTTCATGCTGTCACTCACTCTTCTAATCCGTCATTAAGTCATTTAGAATTCGAAGTGGAATTGGAAATTGTTGTAACTTTGTTTTTAAAAAAAAATAATTTAAAAAAAAAAATACTTATTCGTTCATTCATTCGTTCATTCACTCATCCTATCAATCTTCAGACTTATAAAAATTCAGAATAATGATGAATATCATCAGTATCCTCATCCCTGATTCTCCACGGTATCTCATATATGGCTCTCAGTCTACTCCTCTATTTTGTCTTATTCTGAGCAGTCTGTCGATATCATGGATAGACTCTAATCTAGCACCTTTGGCCTCTCTTACCAACGTTCATCTCAGAGTTGATCAGTATGAAATGTATTAAATCATTTATCTTATTTTTCCCAGTTTGTGTTCCAGGGCTCCAATGTGATCCCTCATAGACACACTGCCTCCTTAGTAAGCATGCCGTAAGAGTCGAATAATTGTAAGCTACTTTCGAAAATCAGTGCATGCGCCTGAGAGGCAAGGAACCAATAGTCTGCACACAAATATGTCAGTCTGTAAAACAGATGTGCACACAATACTCAATTGGTGGAGGAAAAACCAGAAGTTTCCGCTTAAGATTACAGCCGGTGAACGCAAAGAAGAAGATGTCTCTTATTTTGCAAGCGGAGAAGCGTTGTATGTGGTCATCTTTAGTCTCCTGTTTGTATTTCATCTCTTTCTTCTTCTTTACCTTAACCGGCTATAAATTCCGGCGGAAAATTCTTGTTGTTTGTCCACTTGTGGACCTACGTCTTTCCCCCTAGAACTTGAGTTTTGTGTGCACATCCATTTGACAGGATCTGGCTAATACGTATGCGGACTGCTGGTTCCTCGCCTCTCATGCAGACGAACACTGTGAATGGGTTTCGTTGGCACTAGACCGGAGCGGCTGTGGTGTGACCGTATGCACTGCTAGACCCGATACGCAATCAATGGATCATGCTGCCTCCGGAAAGTTTAACACCCTGACATAAAATATATCAATCTGGATGCTAGACCAACGGGACAGGTAGATCCCAGATACCGGGTTCAACCTCCAATAAAGTTATAATTGAGGCACCTGTAGCGATTACATCAGTCCGGTGTTATCTGTACTCCTATGCGAGTAAGAGCCGGTTATTGCGTCAACCTGTGAATCAACCAACAATTAACGGTCACTAGTGAATTTTTCTGTCGAAACGCATTAATGTTTTTTTTTTTTCGTTTGCAGACGCCAATTTAAATAGAATGTTTATTTGTTGCCACCTTTCGTGAATCAATATTTTGATCAAGTATTTGCTGTAAAACGATTTCTCATTAATTGACTAATATTTGATTTATAGACACTAGAATCGTCTCTGTCTTTATACTACTGACGTTACATCCTCTCATGAAATCTTTAACAAATATTTTAATTGCACCAACAACGGAGTTTTCAAAAGCTGCACTGTTTTCTTTTTACAGATCTTATTTATTTGTTTCTTGAAATTGTCATCGCGTTCTTGTTTTTCAATGAATGCATTTTCTAAAGCTGATTTATTAGGAAGAAAAAAATAAATGTGTTAAAAAATATCAAGCTTCGTTTGTCACAGTTGAAAATGAAAAATTCTGTTAGCAACACATTTCAATTTAATCTGTTGGCATATTTAATAAATCGTTCATTCTTTCTTGTCTGATTTTATCAGGTAAAGATAAAGTACAACGAGGAGAGGCGAGTTATATGTGGACTAGGTAATGCTGATATTTTTTGGGGTAAAACTTGGGCCTGTCGTTACGTGTCACACAGGGTCACGGTCGAGTTCTCCGTTCCATTATTTTACGCTATCACAATCGATGTCATTGTACATTAGGGCAGTCTTATGCATGCTCAGTCCTCCGATGCAGCAGCCACTGCAAGATATCTATACTGATTGTTACCATAAGGGGCTGGTTATTATGTCTCTTATTTCCGCCTCGAAGGTGACATAGACATGCTTTTATCTGCTGTACTCCCATGTCACGCAATCGTGTTGTGTCAGAGATTTGTCATCCACCAACATAGTTCGTACAGCGTTGGTGACATTTGCTCTGTCCATGCTTCTTCCTCCATCTTCCTCCATGCGTGGGTCCATTCCTCGCCATCTTGTCTTTTTATTGGTTACCCTTTACGCCGGTATGGCTAGCGTAAGGATCCAGGTGAGGGAGGTTAAGTGCGATTTTCGAATGCTTTCTACACATTCACATCAATTGGATGTCATGACAGGTATGACTCTGTACATTCCCATACGTGCATCATCCCCTTCTTCAGTAACTAACAAAGAGCTGACATGCGAATAGTTCCACTTGCAACCTGATTAAATGTCTGTCCCTGTTACTTCTTCGATGTAAAATAGCCCCTAGAACCAGTGCTCGATTCTAGTCTACAAGAATCCAGTCTGCTACCATTGGCTTGTCTCAGCAATGTTCTTTTAGGGTTTCTTTTAGACGCCTGCGTCTGACTATCACATTTCAGTGCCTGTTTTGTTATTCTCTGCCTTTGCATATTTCCCCGCCGTCCGTGGCTTAGGCGTTGCGAGTCCCGCTCGTAATTTCACCGTACCGCGATCGAAACCCACTGCTGGCTGCGTGTTTTTTTTTTTTTTATCATGGTATGGGCGTCGTAGGTCGACCCAGCCTAAAATGGGTACCAGGATGGGCTGTCCTGGGAAAGTAAAGACAGCCGGCGTAATGCTGACCACATTACCCACCGAGTGCTGATGGTCTGTAAAAATATGGGCGCTCTTCCCATATGCCCGATACGCCTAAAGGCGTGGAAAATGATCTTTAATTTTTTTTTACTTTAAAATAATTCCATAGTTTAAAAGTTACTTGCGTATCCTTTACAAGACATTGCAGAACCAACCCCTGTATTTTTTTTAGCTGTTGTGGTTTTTCTAGAGAGATTTACTCCACTAGTTTGCCATTGCTTTCGGGAGGATCCGCTTCTCGATACCGTTGTAAAGGCCCGCAGCTGGGGGTCGAACCTGCCATACCGGCATTACGAAGCGCGTCCGCAACGCCTTAGCCACAGACGCCACAGGAGTGAACAAATATGTTAAAAAAACAAAAGTTTAAGTTGAGATAATCGACTTGATTGCACCAACCTGTCCCATTTGACACGGACTCTCTCCACAAAACATCTAGCCACTCGCCGAGAGTATCGCACAAAGCACGAAATCTCGTAGCTACAGCTGCTATCCCCAGGGATTTAAGTAAAACCTGCACTAACGAACTGAGCGATGCATCCATGAAACGAACCTAACACCTTCAGATCGCGAGGCAAACGGCCTGACCACGGTTAACTGTATATAGCACATGATTTAGAACAGAGAAGGTAACTGAAAATAGCTGTGCAAGTTAATCACAGGAAGGTAATCAATTATAACATGGCGAATTAATAATGGATATTTTTTTTAAACACATAAAAATGAATTAATACACAAAAAGTTGCAGTCGAGAGGAACGACTTCATTGCAGCGTCATAAAGCACGAACACCGTATCTCCGGTGACGATTCCTATGAGTCTCCTTTAAAAATTACATTCGTGAACTAAACGATGCCGCCGTGAAATGGCCCACGACCTTCAGATTTCGAGGCAAACTGTTTAATCACTTGGCCACAAAGACCCCTATATTTATTTTTAGTTTTCCCTCTCCAAGATTGCAGAATGTAGACTTAACAACTCAAGGATGAGAGTCAAACCGGTGCAAATCCCGAAAATCTCGTTAAATTGTAAAGCCATATAGTTTTTTTTTTTTTAAGTTAGGTAAACGATTCTCTTCTACACCTTCAAGCGTACTGGGTATATAGGGCTATACCTGTATTTAATAAACCAATAAGCATTGGGTGGGTGTTGGGGTCAGCATCACGCCGGCCGCCTTGTCTTCCCAGATAAGGCTACGTCGACCTAGAAGCCAAAGTCATTTTTGAAGAAGAAGAAAACAAAACTATTCGGTTCCGCCAGGACCCGAACCTTCCGATCATCAGGCAAGCATCTAGCCGCTACACCAGGCCCCCTACTTTTAAACAGTTACATTGGGGCACCACAAAACGGTTAGAAAGTAGCCTGTAGTCCGGTGTGACCGAGTCATGACGACTTTCTCTTCTAGATTACTTGAAGATACCTTAGATACCCACACAAACGTTGCACTGCAGGTTACTTTGTTACCTCGGGGTGGGGGGGGGGGGTCCGGGTTTTGTACCTGTGTGATTCTCTTCCTTGAGGTGTTAATCCTACAGACTGCAATCCTGGAATTGAATTGTGACCACCAAAATTACTTCAAGAGGTATTTCCATGCAATGATATCCAACTATCTAACATCATCTCTCTCTCTCTCTCTCTCTCTCTCTCTCTCTCTCTCTCTCTCTCTCTCTCTCTCTCTCTCTCTCTCTCTCTCTTTCTCTCTCTCTCTTTCTCTCTCTCTCTCTCTTTCTCTCTCTCTCTCTCTCTCTCTCTCTCTTTCTCTCTCGGTTTCCGCTGCCTCTTGTCTCCTATAGTGAAATCAGTAACTACATAATACGATAGGGCGCCAAATGAAGACTTTACAAGTGTGATACGAATTACAAAAACCATGACATTGTCTTATAAATTGTCATATTTCTTGTTAGGGATGTCAGAAGTGTTAGGCACGTGACATCACAGTGATGTCGCAATGATAGCCTAAAGATGGCCGCGTCACTTTTGACATGCACCAAAGAGAAGCAGTGTTCTGCTATCCGTTTTTTTTTTAACTAACGAAATTGTGAAACCTGCAGAAATTCATCAGCGCACTAAGGTGCACTATGGCGATTCATGCCTGCCAGCTTAGCACGTCTAAGGGTGGAGTAGCAAGTTTATAAACGGCCTGAATTCTGCGACATAATGTTGACAACTGGGTCGGATGATTTACTTCTGTCGACCTTAAGAGAATGATAAAATAGACCAAACAATACACAATACAGGACATTGTCCAAGCTATACGCAGACTGCGTGATTTCTGACCGGTCTTTGTACAACCACCCGAAACTGCAGAATTGTTTTGACCGCTCCACCAACTTGTATTTGTTTACCAAGATGGGAATTTCTTTTCGTGAAATATTTAACCCGGTTTTATCATGCCCTCTGCATGTCCATTCATGCGTGTCTCTCACTTCACTTATTAAATCGTGTATCTCCATATCCCAGGGGATTTGTGCACACAGTCTCTGGAACAGACAATTCAGCAACCGGAAACACGGACACTACATCATTTTAACTCATAAATATGATCATCGAAAGTAATACACATTTCTTTTAAATTGTTTATTTCTTGTGTCCTTCCCTTCTTATTTCTGATATTCTCTCTAGGTTTTGTTTTATGCCTATTGTCTATTTTCTGTTTTGGGATCCGCCGTGGTCTATCGTCTAGACGCTCGCCTGCGGATCGGAAGGTCGTGGGTTCCGTTCCTTAAGAGGGTGGTATTTTTTCCAGAAATGACCTTGGCTCCCAGGTCGACCCAGCCTTGAGTGGGTACTAGGTACAGTCCTGGGAAGTCAATGCTGACCACATCAACCATCAAGTGCCGTTTGGTCTATAAAATCTAGGTCTAGCCCTAAATACCCAGTACAACTGAAAGCCGTGGATAAGGATCATTTACTTTATTTTCTGTGTTATGTTTTGTAATACCTTGAAAGCTAAGGTTGAACAGGTCATGCTCCGTGATGGTCTAGAGAGAGCGGTGATGGAGGGTGCGGTTTCCTAAAAACGAGGCAGAGGTCGACCTCGGCGAATGTGGGTACAAGACACTGACGATGCATTGGCTATGAAAGCACATAGGGCTGGAGAATTGGCTAGAGAAAGAGAAACTGGCAGGTGTTCCGTGAAGAGAGCCACGTTCTGTTAAGGACACGTTGATTGACTTTGATTATGTGATACAGTGGAAACTCGCTTAACGAGCATAATTGATTCCAGAATCATACTCGTTAAGCGAAACACTCGTTATGCGAAACAATTTTTCTCATATAAATTAATTTAAAATACGATAATGCGATCCATGTCGAAAAAAATACTTCAAAAATGCTATGTATAACGTTTATTCAAAGACAATTATATACATATTGTTGAGCAGAGTGAA